>JAVSBS010011174.1:63823-86811 GCA_033124195.1 Coracias cyanogaster
CTTCCCCTAGGAACTTATGGGAAAAAATTCTATATGTAAAAAAGAACAAAAGGGAAGAAAATCTAACCCCCAACAATAGTCTTTCAACTTCATAGGGTTTTCAAAAAAGTGCATAGATCCCCTGGTCAAAGATTACATAAAAGAAGTATGCTTTTATTAGCCCTAGGGTAGATGAAACTATTGAGACAATCATAGGCCTGAAGATGCCTAGATTACATGCTGGGGATTCCCAATTAAGAGGTAGGGGTGAATGTTCCTTCTCTTGAGCATTAGAATACATTGCAGAAGATCACGCTATTTCTTCCCTTACTGGATTTTCTCCAGGTACCTGTGTGCAGCATGTCTCATGGGGCTCTTAACAGCCATGACCAGTCTGACTCGTGTACTTTCACATATTCTTCTTATCCTTGCAGTAGGGTGTTTTTGTAGGTATATTAAATTGCAGGAAGAAAGATGTACATACAACTCAATCCATTTCATATGTATTCACAGTGACAAGATGATGTGCATTTATAGAGCACCTGCAAAAATGCAAGTTTGGTTCCAATAATTATACTTGCACCTATGAAGGAGAAGTTCTAATAATAGGGTAGAATTTTCTATCCTGTTTTTGAAGAAAAATAGACAGCAGGATGACATAAAGTTTGTAAATTATTGGGAAATATTTTTTGCATATATTGTCCAAGCAATAGTGACAGTGTAGTGGTAAACATACTCTTGCTGTGTAATGTGAATTTCTGCCTGGGTTCACTACAAATTTCCATAAGTGGCAGGTATGAACTTGCTTTTCTTGGTATTGCAGAGATATTGAAGTTGCTTTGCTAAAGAGAGTGTTCTTTTACTCACTTATACCAGTGAGGTTTAGAGTACTTTCTGTGTCATTTAGTTCCTAACAGCTCCGTGAGTAACACCTGTGTGAAGCTGTTCCCAGCCTTTTACAGTTTCTCCTGTCACTTAGCAGCAAGACTACAGCATGGGACTCAGTGTTTTTTAACCATATACCTTAAACTAGACTGCTAAAGCCATATTTCAGCTTGGAAGTCTACATTGTGTTTCTGAGATACTTGGATGTTTTTGGAAATGCCTGTTCTGTGATGAACTGTAACCTGACCAAAGTATCTCATAAAACTTTAATATTATTCTTTAATGATATTCACAAACTTCCATACCTCTCTTCCTTGCACTTTAAATTCCTGCCATTTTTATTTGATTTCAGAGTTTCTAATAAAAAAAGCCCATTAGTAATAATGGTCCCTTGAAGCACTCAGCTTCAGATTTCACCAGCTACAGTCTGGTATTGTTAGGGATTTTGAGTGCTGCTGACTAATAGTGCAAAGTGCATTTCTCAGCATCAAATGTCTGAGAGCATCTGATAGGGCTTACAAAAGAGGGAGTAAGGATGAGTGAGATTGTTTTAATTCACTTACTCTTAGGTGCAGAATCAATACATATATCCTTTTTGCTGAGACAGTGAGGTAGAGAGAGTGAAGCTCCCCCTTCCAGTTGCTGTGATTTCCACTCTCATTTTATGTTTTTGCAACTGTAAGAGTGAGATGTGTCACTTTTCACTTGGGGGCATGAAAAAAAAAAGGCATCCATGCTTCTGCAGACTTAAAATAGAGATCTAGTTAGGCTGATTTGAAAGTTTGCAGCCCAGTCTAAAATACCTCTAGGGACTTGGAAAGCTTGGAAACTTACTACCTGCAGGAAAAAGAAAAGGGTTTGCAAAACTGTTTGATTGCAAATATCAGGGAGGAAATCTTAGCCTTAATAAAGTCGATGACTTCTGTGGGGTCAGACCTTCATCCCTTTGCACTACTCATGGGAAACATGCTCAGGGTCAGTTCTCCAGGGCTTTTGCTGGGCACTCACCTTTGAGCAGCTTGAGCAGTCTGAGCCCATGCTCTGGGCTGGTTTCAGGCAAGTTTACTGATCTCACAAGGGAACAAAAAAACCCCATGAATACTCTGTTGAAGAAAACCACTGAAGATATTTATGTATAAGCACAGAATGCTGTGTACATTTTTGAATTTTTTTCTTTCATTTTTGTAAATAAAAGCAAAATGCTGTCAGACTTTCTACTCAAAGGATGCAAATCTACAGCTCTTCAGATCAACTGTTGCCTCTCAGCTGTATATGCCATGTCATACTTTGACAATACTTATATCAACATTGCAGATATTGGTGTGACACATAGTAGAGCAATGTGTCAACAGGGGAGTCTGTGCCAATGTTTGTAGAGATATTTCATACTTCACAGAGGTAGAAAAAGAAAAGGAAATTGAATAAAGTCTTATGTCCAGGTAGCTTGATGTTTAAATAGCGGGCTTCACCTGGGTACAGGATTCAACTCAGGTGAGTTATTTATATCTGTAATGTAAGGAGTAAGAAACCTTGTTATGATAAAAGCTCATTTGTATAGAGACTTGAAGGGTGATCTGGGCTGGAGTAGGCAGTGTGTCACTCATGGAAGCACTGACTCCTTCTACCCCATCACAAACATTCAATTAAAACTTTAATAGCAGGGCTGCAATTAGCTCTGGTCTGGGATAGTGGTACAGCCCAAGCCCTCATGGCTGATCTAACCTTGTCCATTTGAAAATCAGTCATGTAAACTTAAGGCAGTTTTTAGTTCTACACATTCACTCCAAATTTGAGCCCTCATACCAATTCTGATTTGCTTATCCAAATATTATTGCTAACAATATATCTAACTTTGTTATGTATGAGGTGGCTAGCAGGAAACTAACTACTGATTAATGAGACAAATGAAGTGGGTGGATGCTCATTCGGGTAAACATTGTCTGATGCTAGTCCCTGCTGCTCCTTAGTTTTCCAATTTTTCACTCAAATTGTGATGATACCAATAAGAATAATTTTATAATTTAGTTGAGTTTGCTCTAGCATCGTTTGTATATATGGCATGCCATCTACAGAGGCAATTAGTGTTTTTTCCTGTTTTCTTTTTCATTTGTTTGTTTGAGTTTTTGTTTATTTGTTTCTTTATTTGTAAGGTTTTGGTCTTAATTCTATTTTAACATCATCACAGTTCCAGTGTACTTTTCGTATGTTTATAGTAATTGTCTTTTTAGCTCCCTACTTAGATTGCTTCCCATGCATCAGTGTCAAGCTTGCTCTAAGAGCACTACATGCAGCATGACAGCACATTACTGATTGCAGTGTCCTTCGTGAAAGCAGCAAATCCTTGTGACCCCACTGACCTCCCTCTGCAGCCCCATGATTTAGTCTTTGACCTTTCTGTATTTCCCCCCTCCCGTCAAAAAGCAAAACTGCCACTGATACTGCTGATGGTGTATGATGTAGTTATCTAAACTTTCAATATCTTACAAGGTTAACTTGCAATTGCTCATTATTTTAAACTATACATTACTTATATTTGTAAAATCAGCAGGTAGGTTTATACACTGGATAATACTGAAATGATTGCTATGGCACTATTGACCACAGAACACACATCTGAAAAAGGCTCTTCATATATTTGTCTATATAGAGACAGAAAAAGGATTGGTCCCTTTGAAAATTAATGATCACACACTGATACTGCCAGTTCTGTCAATATTTTCATTTCTTATTCTTTAGGGAAAAGTATGAAAGAGGCAGATCCAATGCAAATAGACATAACTCTTGAGTCTAAGGGAGAGGCATAGATCCACAGGCAGGGCAGTATCAGGCTCAAAGAATTTGATTTCATAATTGGCCCAGTGGGTACATCTGGAAGGTTTTTTTTTAAGGATTACACAATCTCAAGAAATGTTCAAAAACTACCCTCTCTTTCTGATGAAATTTTGAGGTCCAGAGCCCAAATTTTCAGACTTCTTTATCAAAGATCAAAAAAGGTATTAGAAACTGATTAAAAATTGAAAAGATAGAAAGTCTGCTGAGGGATTGTGCTTTGTCAGACTGGCAGAACCAGAACAAAAGAACTAAAGAGTTAAGACTATAATAAGAAAATATGTATTGACTTCCTGCCAATATCCATTCCCAAACCAGTGAAGGATAAATTAAGTTAAATGAACTCATGTTGATGTGTCAGGTTATGTGACAACAAGAGACAAAATAAAATCTAATTCTGTGATGCACATTGTGTCCTGCTGTCACAGCTAAAGTTAAAGATCATCTGAAAGTATCTGATGGGTCTATACTTGAATGGGGAGAATTGCTTCAGACATTAAAATTGAGCACAAAAAGGACTGGCAGAACTGTGCCGAGAGACCTCATGACACCTTACAAGCTGAAAGACCATTTATTCTCTAAATGTACACTATGTTGTTGGGAATTTGAAGTCTTCATAAGGCAGATTCTTCATTGGCAGACACTTTGGTTTTGAAATGTCATCTTTCTTGTGATTATCTGTTGAGGACATATGAGCTTGCAATAAAACACCACGTCCACTGATCTGGATTCCCAGTGGATCTGATTTGTTTGTTGAAAAGGGTAAACAAACCTCCAGTCCAGATGTAGGAAAAGCTTTCCATTATTGCCTCTGGGAGACAAACTGAAGTGCATTCACATTTCTTCTAAACCAGCAAATATACATGGTTTTGACCCGAATAATTAGATGAATAAATTCTTGCAAACACAAATGTTATTTTATTCTCAAATTAATTTAATAAAGTTATGTTGAGATTTTTAGTTCATAAATTGGCATGAAAGGCTTTTGAAACAGAACACAGTCATATAAGTATGGACCTGGCTCTTCTCCTAAACTATTAAAGTATGCCTGGATTTTGCCCTTTGGGTGTTGGAAACCTCTTTATTTATTTATTTTTAAAAGATGAAACCTGCACATGGTTTTGTTTTATCTCTGTTAGCCAAATTTAGGAGGTAAACATTCAGAATGGCACAGATGGATTTAGATTATTGATTCCTTCTAGCTGAATTGTAAGGTTAAATTCCCCAGACAGTGAACTGCAAATTTCCTCCTAGGAATTTTTTTATATCACATGATGACCATTTTTTGGAACAGGAATTTGTCTCTGAGTTGTAAATATCATACAGGTAATTAATACCCTAAGTGATTTTGAGCTTTGATGCCCTTCTTTCATTCATACTGACACCACTCACAAAAGAAGAAAAAAGATTGCACCAGAGATTTAACGGGAGTGAAACATCTAATACTTATGGTATCCTTCAAACAGTCCATACACATGGTCAAATTTAGTTGCTAGGTACTGCCTTGGTTTCTATTGTTATTTTAGCAGTCCTTGCTCAAAACCAGAACTGTTGCCAGTCTATTATATTTAGTCAACTTTTCTGGTTCAGACCGTAGTATTTTAAAATAGTGTTTGAAGGGACCTTATTTACCACCTCAGATGAAGATGATAAAAAGAAACCCTACAGAGAGAGAGGCTATGTTTCAAGTTTTTTTAATTTGACATAGGGAAACTACCAAGGCAAGTTTTTATGCTGAAATATGGAAGATAAAACTTAATCATAGTAGATGGCAGAACAGTTTGCATACCCAATATTTCTAATACCCCCCTGTGGCCATCCATCATTCTTCCTGACTGACAAACTAGACAGTTGATATCAGCTAATATTAGAAACTCATTCATCTATTAATACATTGTCTTCAATTGTATTTAATAGCAGAACAGATTACACCAAATGACAGTGTACAAACTCACAGGGCTTATCTTAAAACAAACAGCATTAAAATGCAGCAATTAATGTGGAAAGTTGTTTCCAACCACATGCCTTTCTGAATTTCTTTAAAGGGTTTGGAAAAAAATACTGAGTTCAGTGTTACTAGTTATAAATAATCTATTTATGCTACATTTAATGCTAAGTGAAAAATTCAACTGAACTACAGAGAGCATCCAGGAATCCTGTAAACTCCAAGGTAAAGGCAGCTCCTCTGGTGCAGGTGAGGTCTATGCTTTCGAGCTGCCTGTAACACACCTCCTCTCCCAAAGCACATAGGCACCTTCACCTCTTCTCTGTGCACTTGTCCTCCAGGTGAGTGGAACTTGGGGATGGGGTGTGGAGCAGGTGGAGGAGGCAGGTCTGAATGCAGTGGAGGTGGAAAGTTGGATGGGGACAATGCATAGAACCAGAACAGAAGGGGTATGCTGGGTCTTGGGAATCTTTGAGAAGTCATAGACTCAGAATCATAGAATGATTTGGGTTGGAAGGGACCTTTAAAGATCATCTAGTCCATCCCCCCTGCTGTGGACAGAGACATCTTTCACTAAACCAGGTTGTTCAAAGGACCATCCAGCCTGACCTTAAACACTTCCAATGGCGAGGCATCCACAACTTCTCTGTTCCAATGTCTCACCAGCCTCATTGTCTCTGGAGCCTCTATGGCTGCGGCTGTCACTTGTCGTGAGGAATATGCTGGGCTAGGTGGAAACCAGGGACAGTAGAAACCCAAACTACCCCAGTAAAGCCTTCTTGTAGCTGTTCCTTCCTCCATGTTGCCCGGGCTCCACATGTATCAATCTGAGGATGATTTTCCCCCTCCACTTCAAGGGAACATTGTCAGTGTGCTTCTATGAGACCTGGTTATGGAAAGAAAGGCTAGGTAGAAAGTATGTAATCCTTAGAGAATCACCAAGACAAAGTAATATATTTGCTCATGGCTAATTTACACAGAAATTTCCTTTCTACCAACCCTAGTGGAAGCTTGATAGTCCCCTTGACAACAAAAATTGTAAATCACAGAATCGCAGAATGGTTTGAGTTGGAAGGGACCTTAGAAATATCTAGTTCCAACCTTCCTGCCATGGGCAGGAACACCTTGCACTAGATCACGTGGAGGAATTTATGTACGCAAAACAAGAAACGCCTCAAGGAAAGACAGTGCCAGCCTTACCATCAATTTCAGCTGAGACAGAATTTTACTTGTAGTTTTGTCAAGAATCTGTCATTGCCACTGCCATTTTAAAAGTGTCATTGGATATTTAATTACAGCAAGTGTGATGCTGTAATCATCACACTAATTATGTGATAATTTTAATTATCACATAATTCAAAAAGAAGGAAAAATGTCACTAGACTGAGAGTTCTGTTAAGGCTGAACAGTTAGATTCCACATGTGCCCAAGAGGTAAGTCCTCTGGGAGAGTGATATTTCATAATGTTTAGAAGGTATTATCTTTTAGAAAATCTATCTGTTACATAATCCTTCAGCAAATCCTTTCAGCACCGTATCCAGAATATTCTTGTTTTTACTGAACTTGAAAGCTTTAGATGTAAAGAGCCAAGTCAAAGAAGAGTATCTTAAATTTATTGGCGTAAACTCCTATGTAAGGCCTGATCTCACAAAGCACTTAAGTATATTTTCAACCTCAGGCGTGTTAATTGTCTTAGCAACTTCATGCCTGGCTGAAAGGAAGATTTAGGCAGTTTAAAAAACCAGCCTGATTTGCAAAAATAGTGGCCTCTTAGCATGTCACGTTTCATTAGAATGAAAGATATAAAGAAATTAAAGTGGGAAAAGAAAATTGGAAGACTTCAGCTCATGAAGTGAATATACAATCAAAAAAGTTTTTGAATGGTACTGTTCAAAGGATAAAACAGAATTTAAAAGTGACATTTAAACAAAGATATGTTTTTGTCCACTGTAAATATTTGTACATGTTTGATAACTAAAACCACAAGAGGAAATATAATTAGCGAGGGCCATCTGGATTCTATATCAGAAGACCAAAGAATTGTTATTTTCACTCTTTCCATCTACTCTCAGATTATGTTCCAGTCACATTCTTCTGACCACTTGACCCAGCTCATTTAACTTCATCTTTCATGGCTTTGGTCCCGTTCTTCTAGTAAGGAAACATAAACGATTTGCTCTGGAACCTGACAGTACCATTCTTTATGTGGCCTTAACACCTGATGTTCAATCATGTACAAAATCTCCCTCCTGACACAGCACTGGGAGGCTTTGCCAGTTTTAGGGGGAAGCCACAAGCACTAAGCATCAAACTTGGATCTCAAATTTTGACATTTTATCCTTCTTTTATAGTAAAATATCTATTTCATGCAAGTTATTGCCCATCATAATACAGACAGATACAGAAAAGAGTTGTCTTCGGTGGCAGTATTCAGGAGTAACCTTTTTGGAAATCCTGCACGAAGATGGGTCTCTCTACAGTTAGGGACATGGATGATAAGGCACAATATACGTTTTCCTTTAAATGTCATTATTAGCTATCACCTTTTTTGAACTCCTCTTATTCCTACACATCAAGGTATGCTTTGTGACTGCATGTTTAACTCTAAGAAGCTGTGCATGCAATCTCTTTATTTTGCATTGAAAGTAATTACTGG
The DNA here is from genome assembly GCA_033124195.1 of Coracias cyanogaster. Taxonomy (NCBI): domain Eukaryota; kingdom Metazoa; phylum Chordata; class Aves; order Coraciiformes; family Coraciidae; genus Coracias; species Coracias cyanogaster. The sequence continues at coordinate 72,118 of JAVSBS010011174.1, forward strand.
GCATATAATGAATTCTCCTTTATGTCTCTAAGCAGATGGGTTCCTATTATCAGGGTTTCAGAACAAACTGATTGTGCTAAGGTGTTATGTCACATCTAATTCCAAGAGTCAAGGAGGAAAATAACCTCATTTATTAATGATCAGGCAAAGTAAGAGAAATTCATTATCTCATACTTATTTTCTGTACCTGATTTTCACCCAACTAGAATGAAGGTGAGATTACATTGCTCTGAAAGCTGGTGGGGGAAAGATATGCAATTTAAAATTAGTGTATGCTTGGTTGTCAGTCTTCTTTGGAGCTCATAGAGGCAGCAGTTCAAGAACAGAAATAATGTCAAATTTTCTAAGTCATCACTGATTTATTTACCTAAATGCTGACTATAAAACTTAGGCTGACAATGGTTTATGTCTGCTATGGTCCAGATCTATGCCTAAATTTAACTAATATTAAAATTTTTTAAAAATAACAAATCTCAATAGAATTGCAGTAGTAATCTCTATAACTCAACGGCTTTTCTCCTGGGAATATTAATGAAATTCTAGTACATTTTATGAGTATCTGTTGATGAGTGGTTATACTGACACATATATTTATTGACTGGGGCAGTACTCTGCAGAGCTGGCAGGTAGGAGAAAGGTAAGCAGCTTTAGCAGCCCTCTCTTCCACACACAATCTTTGGTTCCCTAGGAATGGCACAACTTTAGACAAAGCAATTTAAAGATCAATCTCGTTGAACTGATGCAATCTGCTAATGCTTCTACATTTAAATTAGCTAAATTGACACAGGCAGCATTACAATCGATTTGAGTATGTCTGCATTAGGCTTAGCCTTAGTTCAAGATAGATCTAAGTTAAAATAAGATCAATTGTAGTAAAAAAGCTGCAGCTTTTCAGTGTGGACAAAGCCTGCCCCCACATTGAATTTGGCAGCACTCTAACAAACTTGAGGAAGACTATTTTAGATTATTTCAAATTTCTTCTCCTCACTAAGTTTATTTGGTGTTTTAAAGCACATATTATTGTCAATTGTGTGAACCAAGAGATCCTTTAAAAGCAGAATCCTAAAAGCAAAATCCTAGGTTTCAAAAATCCACATTCAGACCTTTAAATTAATGGTCTGAATTTCAAATACTGTGATCACTTTTTGGGTGGCCTCAGTAGGACTCTAAGTGCTCAGTACTTGTAAAAGACCCAAATAACTCTCAAACCAGATAATTTATTAGGGGCTTAGCTGTGCATTTAAGATGCTATTCTTTGTTCTGTTTGTAGAAGCTGTGGATGCTGGATTTGTCCCATTTTCTGTTTTCTGCATTGTAATTCTTTTACATATGACCACCGTTCGATTTTACAACAGTAATTGTAACAACCCTTAAAAAAAGAGTTCTAAATATATTCTCAAAATTTTATTTCTTTTGACATTTTATACACATGGAAGCCAAACAATGCACAGTTTAGCAAGCTGTATATTTTTGTACACCCATTCTCAGCTTCAGTCATCACTTTGCTGACAACCATCTGTGTCAACCTGCTTTTTCCTTCCCATTTTGCTCAGCTGAAATGAAAATAAATTGACAGAAACAACTTCTGCAGTGAAAGTGCAAAAAAGTTAATAGAGTGGTGGGCTATGTCTCGGCATCTGCAAACAGATTTTTTTCTATGTTAAGTTTTATTTGTATTCAAAATTAAAATGCTATTTATTTCAAATCAAAGAAGGGAAAGCAAGCGCAGCTTGTTTGCTTACAAAGCAAAAAGCTATTGCCAGCCCAAGCGGTCCAGCAGAACACAATGTCTTGACTGTTGAGCAGCACAAGGTGAGGACTGTTGAGTGGAGTGGAGGATGCCACGGCCTGTTTCCAAGGGCAGGCACTGGGAAAGGGCTTGGAGAACCAGATCAGATTAAGAAATGTCCCATTTCCTTTCTGCAGTCTGCCCTCTCAGACCACACTCTGTGTTCCCCAGGCTCCTCTTAGCCTACTCTCACCTTCTGTTTATGGTTCCCTTGTAAGGTTATTTATCTGTGAAGTCAGGAGAAAAGGGGCACAAAAGAGGAGCTAGAAATGTTGCCTTGAGGCTTGAAATCAAGCCAGAGTTGTTGGAATGTGGGTTTGGTTTCTGAGGTGTTTTTTGAAGACAACTGAAAAATGTGTTCGTCACTCAGAGAGTCTTATATTATCCACCAATCCTTACAATTAGGATCTAAGCTGACTCACAGTTTCTATTATAAATATTTTTCAAACCTTGTTATTATTATTATAGTCAGTACTCATGAATCTCTTCATTTTGAACCAGATTGAAATACCATGGAAATAATCTTGTGTAGCAGTGTTAGTGGAGAATATTTCAGAAGGTGTTTGCATAAAATAACAGAACTAAGGTTGCACAGGACTCTCACTTTTGATTTGCCCAAATTCTGCAAGCTAGAATTGTAAATTTAATACCTTTTTTTAAAGAAGCATACACATTAATATGTAGGATGGTCGTATTTAATTCAGTGGGAATTTTGCCAGTGATTTCAGAGAATCAGAATTTGACATATTCTCATGCTTCTCTTCCTTTACACCCATACTGCAAGACTACACCCCTGCATCGTCTATCTGAAATATTCTCACCACTCTCTCAGAGCCTTGTAAAACCTCTGTCAAACCTCTCAGCAGTGCTTAGTCACTATTTCACAGTCCACAGCACTGATTTTTCCCTTTCCATCATAAAAAAGCATTACCCACAGAAATTAGATTAGTCCAAATCAGACATGTTCAGCACCAATTCAGAAATATGTTTAGGCTCTGTTATAGTCATATAACTAGAACTATGTTTAGAAATGTATATGTTACAAATCCATATGATTGTGACAGATTTCTAAAATCTGCTAAAGTTTTCTTTCTTCATTAGAAAATTTAATCCTATTGAAGATACAATAACCATGATCTGAGGACACTGTGCTACAGTCCTACCTGTCCATCTCAGCATCTCTCAACTAGTTTTGTTTAAACTTTAGACTTGGTTCTAAGAGACCCTGGGAAGTTTCCACAGAATTTGAGTCATGAACAACCAAAGAAAACTGTGCATTAGAGTGCAGATTTCTCTAATGCAGCTCCCATGAAGCTAATAAGACATGGCATACCTTAATCCAGTTGTAATTCACAGAGGTCAAATGGCAGATGTGTGCAAGCTCATGGCCAACTCCAACATTTTGTCAAAAGATAGAATAACCATCCAAGTCTGTGGCAGGCTTTATGGGGCAAGGCTCAGGCCCAGCATAAACATAATAAAGAAGTGAAAGAAAAAAAATGTAGAACGAAACCACTGAGCAGAAGCTCTCCATGTCTTTGCAAAAAGCTACGAAATATCATTTTAACTTTATACTTTGAGGAGTCTAACGCATTGAGTCAAACTAGGACTTTTTCTGCTAACCCTCTACAACTTCTTGTACATTTTTGTCCTTTTTGTATTCACAATATTCATGTTATTTTTGAAAAAGACCCAGAGTCTATGGAGCAAAGATGAGGAAGACCTCCTTGCAAACAATGAGTGACTGAGAAGACCTACATGGAAGCATAAATACCACCAGCATTGACTCACTGTATAATACTCTGGGTCAATTCATAATGTGCCTGTAGTACAAACTGTAGTCACTCTGGATCTGTCATTGATATTCTTATGGTTTTTATGGCTACACATGGATTTAATGCAGAAGAAATGGGGCAGTTTACTTGTCATTAGCTTTAATGGGTAAAAAACTGAGTTACATATAAAAGGACTGTCTGCAGAACCCTGCACAATCCTGTGAACTTCAGGATTGGTTACAGGCTGGCTCAGTTCCAGTCTGGCTCCTACAGGCCTGGGTACTATGTAAGCAAGTAAAATAATAAGTCACTCTTTGCTGAAGAGTGATAGAAAGAAGCCAGTACTGTTCTCACTTTTGACTGTGGAATGGGCTTGCAAAGAGATGATGCTATTTAGGAACGAGTCCAACACATATAAACAAATTGTCACAAGCAACAGACACTTTGACTGAAAGGCCTCATTGTACTTTCACCTACGAGGTCTAAAACAAAGGTCTTCAGCGATCAAATATAGAACCAGTGTTTAGTCCGTTGGCGCAATTTTAAGAGTCAACTGACAATGAATGTCAATATACAATTATATGGGATGTCAACAGTCTACAGCTCAACTTTAGTCTTTTACCTTTTTACCATACTCATACCATAAATGAATGCAGAAAATGAACTACCCATAAATATTAAAGAAACCCGTAGTAGTAGTGGCAAATTTTAAAATACTGAGGAAATTTTGGGTGGGATTTTCTTTCATTATTGAAGTCTGTGCTTTCAGACCAGTATTATTCAGAATAGTAAATATGTATATATATGCTTAAAATACTTAACTTCACACTCTATTACCTGTGTTATACTCTTGCTACTAAAAATAGCCCTATTACTCCATGGCAAGCCTTTAAGAACTTCCATATCATGATTGCTGTGAGGGAAATCCCTGCTGTGGTATTTTGTGCTTTGCACATCTGGTTCACATTTTTCTGGCATTCTGAAAAGATAACATCATAAGGGGGCTGAAAATGCACATGGCAGTGAAAATGCATTAAGATGACATTTACATAATTATTTCAAGAGTATTCTCGGAAGCAAAACTGCAGGAAGGAAAGGAGGTCAAATGTTTAAAATATTGAGAGGGTAAAAAGGTCAGAACGGTTCTGTGCAGGTGGACTGTAATCCAGCAAAACATTTAAAACACATGCTGGGGAGGAAGCCACTCGCTGCTGAAAGCTTCAAAGAGCAGCTCCAAAGCACATCACTTCATCACACTCCCATACAGCTTCTTGCCATAAAATAATTATGGAAAAATCTCAGAGGACAATCTTTCATGTATTTCTTCTACTTTTCCTTTCTCCTGGGTTTTCTCATAAAATGATATTAAGATCTATCAACATAAATGATTTTGGAGGAAGCAGAAGTTTTTTTCCTGAAAAGACGTTAGAAAAAAAACATGTTTATCCATCAAAACCTGCTTTTTGTCTTTCTTAACGGCTAAAACTTGATTTCATGAATGTTTATTGATCACCAATTCATTAATTAGGTGGCTAAACTTTCTGCTTAAAATTAAAATATTGGAAGAGCTGTATAGAGGACATTCTCTGTCATTAATGTTCATTTTGAAATACCTTAGGAAAAAATCCAATCAATATTGTGCCTGTATTTCAGAGAATAAATATCATGCCAAGGCAGCTGTAAACCTTCCAGCTATCTCAGACAAAATAGTGGTGTGGCCAGTATTAATGTGTCTGAATAAAGGAGGGCAATTTATAATGGCAATCAAATTAGTATTAACTAATTTGGTATATTCTGCAGCATATTCCTTGTTGTGTTAACATCACTGTAATATACTGACTTCCAAAAAATGTGACATGACATCAGGCAACATTTAAATGAAGGAATTAGGGTGGAGCAACAGCTACTTTAAAAATATCTAGTCATTCTGCCTCACAATGTGACTGTAAATGGACACTGCTTAAACAGGCAAGTCTTGCAGACTGGAGAATATGGACTCTTGGCCTCTGCTATTTAACCATTTTTCTTTAATTTGCTCTCATAGATTCAAACAAAATATTTGGTAAAATGTTGCTGTTCCCTTGCTGTTCAGGGGGAATGAGCAGTTAAGCTGATCTGTGGTTGTATGGGGAACGGCATTTTGGTAACAGGACCCTCAATAGTATATAATCAGATAGATACAGATGCTGAGAGTGGAAAGTGGACAAATTCAGCGTGAAAATGAGGCATGCAAGCCCCCCATTATGCAGCTGGTTATTGGTCATGCAGTGCTGCAGTAAACATGGGCAGGAAAGGGGGTGTCTTCCAAGGCTGAGTCTTGTGCCAGCCCCTGCAAGCAAAGCCGGTGTTTTTCCAAGTACACTTAAAGGTTGTCCCAGAGCTGGCCCAAAGGCTCTCTAGGAGACAAATGATAAGAATGGGTGGTGAATCTGGCTTTCATTTCAGGAGCATCATTGGAGATTTTCTGATGAAGAAGGTAGGTTCAGTTGGTCATTCTTGCCATTTTTTAGTGGTTTATCCATATTGCAAATGCGCTTTTATAAAGATGAAAGCTGTGGACACGGATAATCTAAATTTGGAACATTACAAAACACAGAATAAGGAAAATGTTTTTTGTTCCATGGAGACAGTGGTTCCAAATCTATAACTTACGCTTCATTTAAGATATGTTAATTTCATCAAAGCTGATATGGTTTAAAAATACACAAAGTCAGTAAGACAGTTGAGAGAATTTTTACATTCTCTATTTATTTTGAGATGAAGAAAAATAGCAAGAGCCAATATTAACACAAACTTTTTTTCTTTCTACATACTGGCTGATGCAGTTGTTACCTGGCTGTTCGGATAATTTCAGAAGTCTGTCAGATACTCTTTCCCTAATGCATTTAGTTTCCTTTTTTTCTTGTTATGGAAATGAAAGTAAATGACCCTGTGATAGTTATATAACAACATTACTTTTAATTTGATTATTTAATGCTCTCTAATAACAGTCCTTTTTTTTTCAGTATGCTGGATGGTACATGCTAATTTCCCTGCATTTCCACGGAGAAGCTGTTCCTGCTTGCAGTGGTGACTCACCAAATGCACACAGTGGAGTTATTTGCTCATACAGGAATCCAGGGCATTTCTCTAGCTTTTGTAGAATTATTCTTTAGTTAATTTTATTAATGGCTTTTAAATTGCACTATAGGTATCACGTAATTTCAGACACATTTCATGCATGCTGTCCCTCCCAGACATTACATAATACAAATAGTTTTGCTTTGGAAAATCAAGCTTGCAGCTGTGGGGTTGTTTTATTTTTTTTTTTTCCCAAAAGGTTAACGTACATTAACATTTCTATTGCAATTAATCTAAGAAGCTAAATAGGAACATTGTCTATCATAATTTTTGCACTTTCTTATTTGCACTAAAAGCTGCTTGCAAAATTTTTATGCCACTGCCACATATTTTGCATCCGATTCTTCGCTCCCTTTTCAACTGTCATTTCTTCAGCAATGTACACGAATGTGACAACAAACACTGTATGGGGCACTTGGAGTTCGTTATTTGCTGCTCCTTGACTGATAGATTTTTAAGTATTTTAATTAAAAGGGCAATAATGAGGGAGCTCTGAGAAGAAAACACCTCCTGTCAATGGCTGGTGAAAATAAAGAGGACATTAAGCACATGAACTCTAGGCAGATGTGAGATCTAAGGTAATGTCTGAGAGACAGAGTGAAGGGTTAAGAAAGAGGTAATGTGGTACATACGCACTGAATGAAGCGAGATTGTGGGTTAGGACTTAACATGCAGGCAGCTGGAGGGTGGCTGAGGACAGGACTGGCTGTTGGGAGCTTCTGGCAGGCTTTGGGTTGCCAGACTGACCCCATGCACCTTGCAGGCAGCTCTCTAGCCAGCTCTTCCTGCAAATGGAGAGAACAAAGCCTGAGTGCCTCCTAGGACAATGTTGTAAGGCTTTACACTGTAACAAGCATTCTGTACTATGTTAAAGTATAATTCTAAATCCAGGATAATGAGACTGGTCCCTTGGCTCCCATCCCCAGGAACTTCCACACAATTATTTTGGTAGGTGCATTTCTTTATTTTTTACGGTACATTGCCCAACTCAGAGATGCAGCAAAAACAAAGCATCTGATTCAGCATAAATGCTTAATATTGAACAGCATCCAGTATACTTCAAAGGTCCAGACCAAACATCAAGTCAATACCATTTAGTTTAATGTACCATGTAAATCCACTTAGGGGAAAAATATTACAGAAAGGTTGAAAAGTTCCACCTCCTCCTTTGCTCCTCAAGAAAAAATATGTACTCTTTAAGGGACCTTTGTTCTTCAGGGAACTTCTGGATCTTGGATTTTTTGTAAACAAGAAAATAATCATAGAAATGTTCCTAAGAGTCCACAGAATTATCAATAAAGTCTTTTCAGGCAATTTTTAAGCACAAGAATATAGCCTCAGTGATTAAGGCCTGTCAGATTTACAAGTGACTGAAAATCGTAACAAGAAGCCTTACAGAAATAAATATAGGAGTTGTTATCAATGACACAGATCACAATTATTAGCTTCCAGTATAGTATCTGAGTGGCTCCTAAACACGTTTGATTTGTATTTTATTGTGCAAGTGTAACTCCCTGAAGTCACTGCGGCCTTTTGCAGCCTCAGGTGACTCTGAAGGAGTGGGAGTATTTGGTCAGGAAATACCTTCAGCTGAGTGCGGAGCACAGCTCTGGTCATACCCACAGTCGTGACTTCTTCAGGAGCTGCTGTGAAGTACCCCTCAGCTGGAGGAGTGAGCCACATAGCCAGTGAAATGTTTTACTTAAGGTAAAGAAGGGATGAGATACTGACAATGTCAATAACATATAGTACAAAAAGATTACTTACAGTACTTTCTGTTTACTGACCCTTTGTTTATTTTCTATGTCCCCTCCCAAAATCGTACGTCTTTGGAATTATTAAAAAATCCAGGCTTTTGATGGCAGGTTGCTAAGGTAACAGTTTGCTATTTCATTGAAGAGCTGTCTCAATCTCATCTCAATATTCATATCATATCTGTATGTTTATTATGATTTGCTCTGGAAAAGGGTATGAACTTAGTAAATTTGAAAAGACATGAGGAAAAGGAGTATTGTTTTCCTAGACGTATTCAGAACAAGTACGAACATTTGCCAGTTAAAAAATCTGGAGGAACTGCTGGACTCAGAAACAGAAAAAGGGATGATATAAAATAATACAGTCTATACTTCTTTGGCTTGTCAGGATGATATACTATCTCAAATTGTACTGGAAAAGGTATGCATATCTCCCTCTTCCATGATGAAGTGAAACAACATTTGTAGCAATTCATCTACAATCAGCTATTACTGTTGTTCTCACACAAATGGAAGCAAATTGTCCAGGTTTGTTTTATGGGTTTTGTTTGGTAGTTTGTTTACTGATATTTATTTCAGTTCCCAGCAAAGCAGAAAAATATTCCCTTCCTTCAAGTGCTGATCAGCTTTCAGAATAATTCATACTAGCAAATTCTGATGGTGGACCTTCTTGCGTATTTCAAAGATCTGAAATATGCACTTGAAAGAAAAAGAATCGCATGATGGAATCATTGTTCTTCAATGCCTTCAGCATAATCCTTGCCCCACACTGTAAGCATCCTGGTATTTCCAGCACTCTTGGAAACAACTACTGTTTAAAGTATTTATGTACTGAGCTGTTTCAAGGATCTCTAGGAAATGTGAAGTGGAGGTTCAGAAGTCGAAGAGATCTAATTACAGCCAGCCCCCAAGAAAGAGGGCTTGAGAGAAAGTCTGTGTTCTTCTTAAAAACATCAGAATTGCAATTACTTTCATTTCCCCAGCTCAGTAGCTAGCATTTGATCTCTGGTAAAACCTCTAGTTATTATTTACCATGCTGGGATAGAGCAAATTGCTTGGATTTAATTCTATGTATATTTGGTGTCTTCATATAATTGAGTGAAAAGTCTACAAGGAAATATTTATAATCTGTAAGCAGTACCTAATTAACAACTTAAAGTTCTTGTCAAGATAATCACCAGGAGGTTATCAAAGTGTTATGATACTCTTTAGAAATATAAATAAGAGAAAATGGCAACAAACAAAAGCAACAATGTTGTGCTTTGTCAATATTATTTGGACACCAAGCATAATAATGTTTACTTTCAAGACAAAGCCTGGGAAGAAAACCAAAACCAAACAAAAGCACAATAAAAGGCACACTGGGTATGTTATACCAAGTCATTGCCCTATTTAGTCTAACATCTTGACCCCAACAGGAGAAAAGATAGTGGAAATGCCGATATGAATAATTTACGGGATCTATTATTCATGAGAATGATTTTCTGGAACTATTTCTGTATGAAACATCTCCCAACAGTAGATAGGATTGGTGAATTTAGAGGTATATCTGGGAAAGTTCAGGTTAAAATGTAAAGATACAGTGGGAGATAGGGAGTTACATACAGGGAACTCAAGATTCTCTATCCTCCTTGCCTAACTCAGGGCTCCCTAATGTGGGATACAGTGTGTTGGTGAGTGTGACTGGATGAAACGGAGGGAGAGGTTGACTGCAGGAGGAAAAATGAAACTGAGGAACAGTGTCCTCCACAAAGAAAGAAGAAGTAAGAGAAGGGTGACAAGGGAGAAGCAAAGGAAAGCTGTTCCCATCCATTGCAAGTACCAGTGGAAGGAATCAGAAAGGAGAATCCCAAGGGATGGTGATGCAGAGCAGAACACAGTTGTTCATACTTGGCTCTGCAGACTGCAGCAGATGAAATGAGAGATTCGTATCATTCTTTATTATTTGACTAGGAGCATTTTAAAAATGATGTCTGACAGACTAGAATTATGAAACAGAAAGGTGAGTCATTTCCTGGCCCCAAGGACAAAAGAAATGGGCATGGTACTGTTCACAATCACAGCTGACAGCAGCCACAGTGTCCACTCATAAAAATGCTTTATTTTCTTGGCCCAGATGATGCTCAGTCCAAAAGATGCGCATACAGTGCTGAGGGAGCCAGCGTTCCTGCTTCCCACTCAGATGAACAGTGATTATTGGTGGCAAAAGGAAGAGTTATCGTTCCACTGTGGGGGAATACCCCACAGTATCAGAACTCCCAGAGTAAAAGGATATATCTGGGCCCTTCCTCACCCCCGAGGATATTTTTTCTCCCCTCTTCTTCAGCTTTTGCAGGGAATTACCTCAATATCTCAGGAGCTGGGATGAGTCATGCACTTTGGGAAGGGCTGGCAGCAGAGGGTGGTACAACCCAGACCTCAAAAGAAACAGTGCAATCCAGGAAAAAAAAATTGGAAAAATAAAACCAGTTCAGTTTGACTTTGAACGTTGGTATGATTAATGACATTTTTTGGCTGTCTGTGTGTCAGGATGCATCCTTCTCATTAGTCTTGTTGCATAAAGAGCATAAAATGCAAGAGGAAGAGAAAAGTTGGAAGAGGAGTATTTTGCACAGTGGAAACAATTTCCCAAAGATGATTCAATCCTCTACTCATTACATACAGCAAGAAACCCTCCATTACTAGCTCTTCCCTCCAGCCCTAATAACATGGCAAAACCCCCAAAACAAATGCTGCATTACTTGCTCTTGACAGAGTAGTACTGGGTGTTGTGCTTGTTCAGCCGTCATTATTTTATGCTGCCATCAGCTGCCTGATCACACAGGCCAACACTGAACTCAGCAACACCCCCTCAGAAGTCAGTCCTGCCATAGGTTCCTGTGGGCCAGCATCGCCTGCTAGACAAAACAGACAGAGATAGCTCCCTCAGCGGCCCTTCACATGGAAGGACACCACTGAGAGAGCTCAGGAGGATACAACCAACCCCAACAGAAGCCACACACAGACTTACCGGCTTCTGGTTAAAGCAGCCCTGGCCTCACCGACCACCCCAACCATGACCACCTGGGTGAGGGCAGAGCCACAGAGACACAGGTTCTGCCTCTGGAACGTGAAGCCAGTAAGGAAACCCAAAACATTCTGCTAGGTTGTGACTCATCCACAGGTCAACTCCAACTCCAGGTCCACAACTTAGACCCCAGCACTTCACTGAGCTGTAAAACATCACTATGATATATTCTATACCAAAAGTACTGTGAAGTACACACACCATTATTTTTAAGTAGGAAAGCACTAAAGGGGGTATATAAAGGCAGAGTTGTAGTTCATACATTCCTTCCTTTTGTTGCAATGCATTCTGCTTCAGGCCATGGAGAAGGCAGGTGTGGTATAACTACAGCATTTCCTAGGTATCGTCATGTGAAGTCTTAATTGCCTGCATCACTTGAAGGGTTTTTCAAGGTGTCAGTTAAAACTGTCTCTCACCTGTTCTCTTGTCTCCTCTGAGTAGTGGAAGCTGTTTTCCTATCAGTACTGGTTTCATCAAAACTGAACTGTTACTCTTGCTTTTGTGCAGATGAGCGTACATGGCTGGTAGCTGTAAACACTCTTCTGACATCCTTAATATCTCTCTTTGTACTTTATTGCTTCTCCAGCCTGACAGGTGGCATCTCTACCAATATGATCGGCAGTGTAAGTGCAGGATTTGCGTGAGCTAATAAAAAAAGGGTTTTTTCCTTTCATTTATGCTGTTAACTTCTGTTCTTTCTGTAAACAAATTTGTGGTGTTTTTTGGTTTTTTTAGGAGCTTTTGGAGATAGTATTATTTAGGAGAAAGTGACATCTGTTAGTTCTATGCTTCCTTTTTAATTATATCTTTAGGAAAGAAAACAAAATTATGGTGGCTGATCTATGCGGACATGAAACATCATGAAGGTCAAGGCACTGAAGGGCTTGTAATCTAAATCTAAGATGCCAAACAGTGCCAACAGCAGTCTTTCTGTCTCTAGGAATCAGCTTGCAATCCAGCCCCAAGTGCCTTATGTCACTCTGAAAATGCTGAGGGGCAGTTCAGACCATTTTAAGAATACCTAAAGGGTAATCCTGCTTCAAAAGAGTCTAATGTATAACAGCACCCTTCTTTATGTATTGATATAAAACAAAAAGAAAATACCTCAATAGTGGCATAGGTAGTATTTCCCCATAATGCTTTTTTTTTCTTATATTCTGTAGCTAGCTGGGTGTGTTGTAATAATGGGAAATATTTCACAGGTATCCTAGCTGGTTATTTCTACAAGCTCATGTCTCTTCCAGTGAGACTGTGATGTCCTAAGGAGGCAAGAAGCATCTTTTGCTTGTGATCCAGCCTCTCCCTCTGGTGTAATAGGAAAAGATGTGAGGTATCTTTGGTACAGTTCTTGATGTTTACAGGATAGTGAGAATAGTAAACCAATCAGAAAACTCCAATAATGGTAGGATTAAAAAAGTAAAAATCCTTCCCAACAAGAACTTAACAACACCTTTTTTCTTTCTTTCCCCTCCCTACATCTTTGCATTGTAGCTTACATTAGGGAATTTTGGGAGGCTATTTTTGTCTCTTAAAGCTGCACTGACATCCTTCTCTTTTTTTAGCTCTTACTGTCAAAAATACAATTTTTTAGATAGGAAAGCATGAAAAAGTTATTCTGGTTTAGTGCACCAGACATATCAGAAATGAAGTGGTAACAGAGAAGATGCTCATTAGCATATACACTGTCTATGTAAATTCTTAATAGGCATGGAACATCCCTGGATTAGATTGTGTCCCCCTGGCTTCCCTTGGGCCCTTTCTGTGCCTAATTATTTCTCATAAAGAATCTATATTGTAACAGAAAGCTCTCTTCATATATACCCACAGGAAAAAACAACAAAACAAAACACTTTTCAGTTCTCTGACAATGTGGTTGTGTGTAATGCAGCACATGCATCTTTTCACTCTGAACACAAACTTTCTCCTGGTTGCTTCTCACTGCCTTGGGACCCCACCCGGCACCCAGCCTCATTTTTTGGGGTTGGCTGGCAAGTTGTGGGCACTGGTCAAACAGCCAGGTAAGACTCTAGGAAGAGCAGAAAGTGACTGCAATAAGCAATGATGGGCAGTTGGTGTGTCTTCCCCCCCCAAGAAGCTATTAGAAGCCTCTTTACAGAGATTAAGACAAAGTCCCTTCCTCAGAGAAGCTGAGGCAGAGTATTAGTACAGATCAACATCTTCTTGTTCCTTCTTCTTTGATTTCAAAGCTCAACCAAATTATGCGTATGACAAAGCAAGCCATTTTCACTGTGTTCCTGGATGTGCTCTGAATGCTCTTCAGTCTCCCAGAGAAATGCATACAAATACTCTCAGCCTCCTTTTGAGAAGTAATAACACAGCATAGCTGCCTCTTTTACAGGCAGTTGGGTTCACATAATCCCTCTCAATTTGCCTGATTTCCAAAATTCCGAAACAAACAAAATATTCAGAATGAAGCAAATCCAGCCTTATTTTCCAGGTCATAGCTTGTCCTGGAGCTATTTTCTCTCACCTTCTAGGCTACTGAAAGGATGTAATTTTTTCACCTGTAATGCTTTTTCTGACACTGTTTTCAGTTGTTAAACCTGGTGATGATTCCTACTTCTCTGTCAAGGACAGCAGAAAAATTAATCTCACATTTCTCTTTAGCAATTTGGCTTCCCAGTTCAAATGCCCATTTGTGTACCTGGCAAATGAACTGTGGTCATAAGAAGTCCAAACTCTCGCCTTGCTTCACCACTTCTCCCAGGAGGTATGAACTTCTAGCAGAAGTTTGACCAACAGCTGGGAACACATGCTATGCTTTCCACATTAGTATTGCCGTTCAGATGACCTGTGCTCTTTTAAATCAGGTACTAGGCTCTAGTTCATATTGTAGACCAGTTCAGGAGCACATGACCTGGATGTCTTTCAGATGACAATGAGCTAGAAGACGTCCTCCAGAGAATTGCATCCAGAAGACGCTTCAGCTCATAATAGGCATCATTATGGATCTGCTGAGGTGAGACAAGAGCTACTTCAAAGTAACACTTCCTCATCCTCATACTGGGTCTGACTGGGATGGAGCTAACTTTCTTCATAGCAGCCCACATGGTGCTGTGTTTTGCTTTTGTGCCTTAACCACTGCTAATAATACCTCAACATTTTGGCTGTGAAGTGCTGGGGCCTGAGTTGTGGGCCCTGAGCTGGAGTTGACCTGTGAATGAGTCA
>JAVSBS010011174.1:86911-115349 GCA_033124195.1 Coracias cyanogaster
TCCCTGATGATTCATGGGAGTCGTAGTTTAAGCTGACTTAAAAAGACATTTTAAAAATGGTGGGTTCGTTTGCCACACAAACAAAGAAAAAAGCAGGTTGTAATATCACCAGGGTTAGTGTGTAAATTAATAAGGTTAGTGATCACATATGTAAGACAAATGTTAATATAAAGCTTTTTTTCTAGCTACCTATCTTGCCCACAGATGGTTTAAGTCCTGAGATTATTAAACAGGGTTTAGTACACTTATCTGTGCATAAAAGGATACATAAAACATGAAAACAGCAAACCAAACCACATCATCAAACTGACACAGAAATTTCTGGTGCACTGGGTTATGATTATTTGCACCATCAAGGCAGTGCACACTGCTATCAGTTGCCTACCATGGCATTCTTCATGACACTCAGACTTTACTGAGATGAACAAAGGTACTGAAGAGGTAAATTATGCCCACACCTATGTTTAGAATTTGCTGACAGCTACTGTAGCTCGTTGATGGCTGGCATCTTTTTTGCTTTAGATCTGGCATAGGCTGAGCTAGCGCAAGTCCCAGATCCTTGCTGCTATGGGCTACTCTGTGTCTACGCTAACAAGCTCTGTGTTTTAGCTGTTTTGTTTCTTGGCCAGAGGACAGAGCCTTGTGGAAATACTAGCTTGGGTTGATGCTAATTTGAGGATCTCTGCACTTTTACCTCATTATATATTGTGGGCAAGCTTGAAAAATTGTGAAAACTTTGTAAGTAGATGAAATAGATGTAAAAGTCAGTAGCAAAGTATAGGAGCAGTCATGCTAACTGAGGTTAATGACAGCAAAATCTACAAAGCTCAAACAATAATCTGTAGCACATCTCAAAGAATGAAAAAAGAAAGCTCTTACTATTAGGTACAGGCATGTGACACCCTCTAGCAACTTGCAAAGATTCAATCCAGATAATTGACTTAACCTAAAGGTTACCAATATGCAGATTAAATTCCATTTTTGTCATTTTTCAAGGTTTATTAATTTGAAAACCAAATTGGCCAGCATTACTTGGCATGTTTTAAATTCCTTGGCTGATTTAAGATCAGCAAGTACTGGCAAATACTCTTTTCCTTTCTTGGATGTGTCCCCTTCAGGGAAATCTCTCATTTTTCTGGCTTTTGTTGCTCGTTTGAAACAGAGGTCCACAGAAAGTCTGTCTGAAGAGTTAGCGAATATGTTTCAGCGTACAAGTGTCTCAAAGTAATCTTATGGACTCACCATCCTGATATCAATGCCTGGCAGTGGCTTACGGTACATATGGCAGTTCATTGTACAGCTTCTAGATTCCTACTCTGGTCAAATTGTAGGTGAATTAATTGTATGACAAGATGTAAAACAACCCTATTATTTCACAATTTTGTTTTAAGATGTAGAGTAGAAGAGTCAGCCACCTTCATAAAGAATCTTACAAACTCTCACTTTTTATTTTTATAACCATTCTTATACTGCAAGGTAATAAGAAGAGAAAACCCTGCAAATTGATTGTTATATCTATTAGCATTAGATTTCTTCATATTATATAATTATATTATAGAATTAATAAGAATTAATAAAACTTAATAAACCATCAATATCAAATTATTAACATTATTAATTAATATAATAAACCTGTGTTTGAATTCCGGATGGAAATATGTGGAAAAGAAAATAGAAGCCAACAAGAAAACACCATACAACTCTTGAGAAGGAAATTGGTTGAAAGACATCTGGGAATAAACACTTAAAATCTTACTTGGTCTGACCTATTTACTGTGCACTTCTACTATTATTTCAGTTGATTACTGCAATTATTCACTGAAAAACAGATTCATTAACTATGTTCCATAAATAAAATCATGCTAAGCTTATTTTCTAATCACTGATCATTGTTTTTAGATGTGCAGGGTGGAGAGGAATATATTAAATATCAGTATGCTGTGTTTATCAGGCTATATTTATCACTTATCATTTAAGCTTGATATCATATTATAAAATTAAATCATTCTCTGTCACAAGCCTAGAGAAGAACTAAAAATTGGAAATATTCAAAACAGTTCGGCAGGATGGGCATAACTGAATATTTTCTGGCTAGATCTGGATAGCTGTTAAAATACTTAAGCCACAGGGCTGAACAAAGAGATTTTAATAATGGAGTTGTGAAAGAGGCTGAAAGTTGGACTCTCCCTGAGCAGAACTGCCTGTGGCTCAATGGCCAAAAACTGTGGATCTGGGTCTTCTCTAACACTATTATTAGCAGTAGCCCAATTAGAAAAGCATGAGATAGCTTATTGCCTGTGTGTTAATACAAGCACAATTAATGAAAGTTTACACTTGCTGTGTACTTTTTCTCACTGTTGATGGAACCGATGGTGGGCAAAACTAAAATTGTTCATTAAGAAATGGTGTGTATAAGTAGTTTCTAAGGAAGGGAATTACCTGTCCTGAGCATGACAGTATTAAGAATGCAGGCATCCTAGAAGGTCTTGCTCTTTTGGGGAATAGCGTACTTCTTATTTTTTTAAGTGCCAAAAATAAAATCTTGGCACAATTGTTCAACACTGTATAGAGGACAGCTGAGATGTCTTTATATTCTTACATTCTTAGGACTCATTAGACCAAAGTCTGGGATATTTCAGGCTACTTAAGGCATGTTCCTGACACTCTTCTGCTCAATTTAGAATACGTAAAGTCCTGCCATTTCAGAGACAAAGTCAAGCTACCAGCAACAGTTCCAGCTGCAAGTCTTCTGTAGCAGACATCATGAGCTAAAAGCTGACTCCCTAGGCTCCTTTTATTGTGTCACAGTGGCGTTGGGTTGAGTTTTCTTTTCAGTCATGTTTCCTCTGTATTTTCAAAGATCCTTTTCTCAGATATCTTAGATCCCCCACATCTGCCTGGAGAGTGTTTAAATTGCTGAGCAATGTTATACGCACACGTAGAGAGGTGGGGAGGAAGAGAGAGGAAAAGGAGCAGAAATACGTATTTAAGAGCCTTAGAAAATTATCCTCAATGACAGACAGCAGTGAAGGTCCATCTCAGAGAGGCCCAATACATGTCAGGTGAGTTCTTTATTTCCACAGAGCATCAGATGGAAGGAGCTGTTCCACACCAACCCTTGTCCAAGCCTTCTCTCTTGGAGGAAACGAATTAAGTTGATACCAATAAAAGCTGCTTTGCAGAATATTTTTCCCTGCATTATCTTCTTTACTCTTTGGTAATTGACTGGTAATTCTGTCAAAGCAAATGCACATGATACTAGAGTAGGCAGGAACTGTAGTCTGCCTAGACTGTGCCATTCTCTTTCCTTACAAGGTTTCAACCCCAAATTACCCTTATAGAAGCCTTTCTATTTCCCCTGCTCAGTTAGTTCATTGTTCAGGGTTACATTTAGAAGCAGCTGCCATGTTTTTGTGACAGTACAGGTGAAAGGGACATTGTTGTATTGATTGAAAGTCCATCTAAAGAAGCACCATAACCAGTGATGGGCATTTAATCAATTGTTTAGATCCAAGAAATACTTTCTGCTTACCAAAGAAGGAGTGGGAAAAGCCTCTCACCACAGCTTTTCTTTGTTCCAAGATTAAATTACTCTAGTGATTAAGCGAAGCTGCTATTCAATTCTCTGTAGTTCACAGAATTAAAGTGAAGACAGGAATCGGTGAAGAAGGACTGAGTTCAGAGCACGGTTTATACAGATTGATTGTGTATGATGGAGGGATACTTTAGTGTGATAAGAAGCAGTTTTGTACTTACTAAGAATTTCAGCAATTCTCACTTGGAACTTGCTAGCTGTATGTGTGTACATGCACAGTACTGTAGGTAGGCATTCTAGATGAGTGTAGCCTTCACAAATGCATGCAGAAATGCTAAAAGTGTCAGTCAGGCTCAGTGTGTCTGAAGCATATGAAAACCATAAATAAATGCTTTCTTCATCCCATCAGCTTTGATATACAATGTACAGGGGAAGCGGCGGGATGAATGTGATGACTCATTGTGGGAGGGCTTTCTCAGACATTTTAATGATTGTGGGCATATCTCAAGGGATAAATTTTCACTTCATAAACCAAATAGTACTTATCTAGATCTCCAACAGGCTATAGTTTAGAGAAACAGCCATTAGACAGAGGTTGTAAATGTTACTACTGGAATCACTCAGCCGATAACACAGATGATGGATTTTGAATTAATCAATATTAAAAATGCAAAGAAAACTAGAAATCCAGTCTAGAGAGAAGAAATACTGATGCTGCTGAGTTTTCAAAAAAACCTGGGAAATCTCTTGTGCTTTTGCTGTTAAAAATAAAACTGATAAAGTCCTCTTCCCAGAGTAAGGGATGCTGTTACCTCTTAATTTTCTCTTTAAAGTGATTAGATTAAACAAAATAATGTTTTTTTTCTCTGAGGTGCATTCCCCAGTTGTGTTTCTCCTCTGTAAACCTCCTTCACTGTTTTAGCACTTTTTCTGAATGGTGGATATCAGGACTGGGCAATTCAGTTGTAATAACAGTGACAACTGCTATGTATTACGTAGACTGGGTAACTGTGATGGAAATTATATGGACTTAAAAAATCTATAGAGTCTATGTGATGTATGTTTGAGAAATATGCAATGTAGATTAGAGAAGATGTACTTGTTTCACTGTTTTCTTCCCTTCTAACATCAAACAGAAACTCCTGTTGATAAATCCTTATTATGATGTGGCCATTGGTAATTTAGGCATATGATGAACATTGTGCTGTGTGCGTTATCTCTTCTTTTTGTATATTCCCGTAGAATTGTTGGGGTGGTATCTCGCTTTGCCCTCGATCCTCTTCCCTTTTAGGAAGCGGTACGGATGCTGGCGCCCGGACCGCAACAAATACACATAGAAACAGAAATTACACTACACACATAAACAAAGGCAGCAATGGGAAAGAATGTCTTTATTTATGTCATATTGGTACTGAGATGGTAAACAAAAACCTGAACTTGAGAAGCACATAAATGTTGTGAACTTTGTTAGGGGAAAAGTATCTCTGAAAAGTTCATATAATCTTACATTAGCTATAATTTAATTTGAATGCTGAATTGCTTGACTGGATTCTAACAAAGCCTTTATAAAATGTCAAATGCAGCTGATTCTCTGGGAGCACAAAGCAACGCATTTATGTTTAACACACACTGAGAGCATTTAAATAACTTATGAAGTGTACCTATTAGTCATATTTTCAGTGTATGTAAATCTTTTTAATTCTTTCCAGGTTTCTTTTTTTTTTTTTTTAATCAGTAAAAGAATAAAATTTGACATTTGAAACAAGCTATTATAATGAGAAAGGCAGAAAATTCAGATGCTCAAATCTGATGATATTTTTATCCTTCATTTTTTCTTTTGTAACCTCACGGAAACATAAAATTTCATAGTAAGTGACCTTACTGATGTAGTTTCCTCTGTTGGAGGGTAGATGAAATTCACAGATAATTTGCAAAGTAATTACTGACCCCTTGAGTTGCCTGTCAAAACCGAGAACCTTTTTTCTTCCATCTGCGGTTTCTTAGTATTTCTTATTCTATATTAACTTCACACAAGGAAGAAACTGTACAGGGCAATTAACAGATACCACTAGGAGATACTTACTTTGCTAGCTTAAATAAGCTGCCAGCTTTCCACCCCATTTAGTAAATACCAGTACAACAATCTACTCCTACCCAGAGAAAAACAGGAAGAACACTGAGTGAAAGCTAATAGCAGTAGATAACAGTGGAAACTTCTTTCAGCAGGTATGACTCAGAGATTTTAGTTAAGTGCATGTCATTTCTGTAGTCATTTTTCAGATAAATTAGAACATAATGCTTAAAAGAAGGTTTGTGATATTTACCGCTATTCACCCTAGAGCAGCTTTGGAAGAATGAGTCAGACTGTACTTCTTATGCAGTCAACAAAATTATTTCCTGAAGATATGTTGATTGGCCCGAGACCCGAAAGGCTTTATGAAGAAAAGCTAGTGGAGTGCACATGATTGCGAGTTAGTGGTAGGATGCAGAAGGAAATGATATGACTTGATTTTCAGATTGCTGATTTTTCAGGATACTGCAATGACTTTGTATGTATGTATTTTCATATACGAAATTGCAGAGACAGAAACAAACATGAAACTTATTATGTGGTGGTGTTTTTCTCCACAGAACAGAATTTTTCAGTAGTTATATGATGTATAAACCAACCAGGATGACAATTCTATAAAGGAATTCAGGTAAACCGAATCCAATGTAGATATTAGTGGATAAGTATGAATGCAGCAAGACTCCACTCAGACAATTAATAATTTGGCAGATAACACAAAGGTCTAGAAAAGGAGAAATACTCTCTAATATACACTAGTCATGTCACAACAAATACATCATCAGTTAAACTCTGAACTCCAGTATCATCAGCTCCAGAATTCATCAGCTAAATTGCATCCACTAGACATAGATCAATTCCATAAATATTTGAATTTGAATAATGATAACGATATTCAAAATAATTTGTAAACCAATAAAAGGAGATCAGCCTCACAGCCTCGTCCCTTTGGAGTTAGTGATACTAACTTCAACAGATACAGACTATTATCCTCTCTTTTAAGAAAATAGAGCTTGACATAGAGCAAGGATTCTTTCTCAGAAAGTAGTAAGCTGAATAGTTTTTTTATCTGTGGAATATTTTGATACAATCCACAAATCTCATGTATCAGTCTCCTCTGCCCCCTGCACATCTATACCTTTGTCCTTTAAAAATTTTTACCTTCTTTCTTTCTATTTTTTTTTAATCTCTAACCCATTGCCCTCAGATAACTACATGAATTAACCACAAAGAGCCCCCAGATGACTAAATCCTAGGATGGACTATATCATGGTATAAAACTTGTGGATTAATTGGCAATTTATGCACCATTCTTCCCAAGTCATCTTTTCTTCTCCCTTTGCATTCCTTTCTAACCTGTGGCATTGTGATATTTCCCACATTTTTTCAGAGAAAACTCTGTTTCTTTTCTTTCTCCTATCCAATTTTCTTTCTCTTCCCATCCTTTGCATGAACATTTGTAATTCATATTTTATTATATAAATGGTGACTTTTACTGACCTAAATGTTTTTAGGTGGATCAGAGACATTTCTTATTCATAAAATGAAGGAATGCAGAATAACCAGATCTCTTAGATCGGTAGAAACCTTTAAAGCTTCTGCTTGTATCTATGCCTTAAGTATTCTTTAGTAGACTTTGTAAGTACAGGACAGAGGGCAGCAAAGACAGGGCAGCAGAAAAACACTAACATAAGATCTCTTACATGAACTCTGCAATCCGAATTTTACCTTTTCACATCTATTGTTAAAGAAAGACTTTAGGTATTTCTAAATAAAGGATAAAAGCAAGTAAAATTCTCTTCTCTCCAATCCATGCATTTCTGTTTTCCTCAGAATATTAAAACAGTTTACAAATTCTCTAGATATGCTTGGTTCCTTCTGCCTTCCCAAAATAGTCCTTCTGTATTTCTGCAGAGCAAAACCTTGAGGAGGTTTTTGAAGTGTCGCACCTGTTTTTGAGCATTCAAGGAGTAGCAATAACAGAATGCATCTTTTTCTAGGGGACAGCTTGCACAAAGCATGAAAAGCAGTATAATCAGCTGTTACAGCCAACCAGTCTATTGTGCTTGTTATCTGCTACTGTGTTTTGCTTGTGTTCAAGAAATTCATCCTTCCAGCATCATCCCAAAGGAACTGTAAAGAACAAAATGGGAGCATCTTTCCACCATGTAAATACATTTGAGTCAGTGTTGTGTTTCATCTGGTTGGATCCAAATTGGAAGAATTCAGTTTGTTCAGTCTTTTGAGTAAGTTTCATGCCAATCTGACAAGGTATTTCACATTTCATTAGAAGATAAAAATGAAAGCTTGATATTGACACAAGAAATAATTTACTTAGAACAGGATTCTCTTAACATCTGGAGAAGATTGAATGTGAGCTTGATTTTTAAAGCAGAATATGCAGCAGCTCAGGAGTCTACAAAAGTTAGTCATTGTCACCTCAGATGTGAAGTCTTAGAAACTGCAAGAAGTTGGTGAAAGGGTGGAACATTTTTCTGATGCAAGTTCAACAAACCCCCTATTTGTTCCATCTTCCTGCATCTAGGGTCTGTGACAAACTTTTTTTTAACAACCTTTCATATTAACTATATAGGAACAGTGTAACGGAAGTGAGAATATCAGTCATAATTATGTGCTTTTCATCCTTTAAAATGATGCAGAAAGTCCATAATCCATGTTTCATGTGCCCTGGGATTGTCCAACACATAATGCTACAAAAAAGGGCACGCTCAGACACACACTACTTCAGAAGAAACATGGCAGAATACAAATAGGGCTTCTCATTCTTTGAGAAACATGGTATTTCCTATGGTTTTTTTTTTCAATGTTTGGAACTTGTGTTTGTTCTCTGCTAACTTCACAATGGTGCTCCGATATGATCTACACAATAAACAAAGCTGCTGCTGAAACAGGACCACAGTAGTTTTATTTCCTGTAGAAGCTAGGAATTGTGAGTATATACTAGACCCTAATGCATTTCCATCCACCTGCAAATATAGAGAGCAACTGCCTTAGATGTGTTACTTACGTTGAGACACAACAGAGGGATAAAAACAAGTATGGATGTCAGTGGCTGTACTTCTAGAAATACAATCTAGAAAGGACTGCTCCAAATACAGGTGAAAAACACAGGCTTTTGCAGAATGCCATTTACCATTTTCATATGATAAGATTTCACATGTCATTAGGAATACAAACAGATAAAGAGTATTTTGGTTCTGTAACTAAACAGAAAAAATTGATGGGGAGGAGATGAAAAAAGCAACTTGTTTAAAAAGAGGCTTAATTTTTGATGCAATAGGTTGCAAAAAAGACTCTTACAGAGTTAGAACCCTCTCTATTTAATTTAAAATAGTTATTTAATTCAAAATAATTTTAATTTAAGTTAAAACAAGTACTTGCAAAATAAAAACATCACTTTCAAATGGGAAATTGAAAGAAGACATTGTGTGTTTTTTGTAAAGACTTCTGCCTAACGAGAAGTTCCTGTAACATTTAAGAACAGACACAGTACTAAAAGATGACTGGTATGCTCGATTTCCTTCCTGGGGTACCTACAGGCTTTTTCTCATCACATGACAAGAAGTGATAAAATTAATCTTTTTATATTACTACAAATCAATCTTCAGTAGAATTAAACACATCAGCTCCACAGAATTTGTGGTGTTTTGCCCTGTGAGGCAGTGATGCTGTCATGATCAACACTATCTCATGAGGCACAAGGACATATTTCCATATGGGAATATACTCTTTGTTTTTTTTTTCAGGGAAAAGCATTACTTAAAGGCACAGTAAACAAAGGGATTTTTCAACATTGCAGGTGGTCAGGAGTGGGAAAGGAAAGACATAAAGTTTTTTTTGCAGAAGGAGTTTGTAATGATAATGACTTTCTAGAAGCCAATGTGCTGATACAAAGGCTGACTATTTAGGAAAATATACAATATTTTAAAAATATATTTTGAAAGTATAAACTGCAGTCTACCTCTCTGTACTCTCTAGAAATTGAAGGCAGTGGGAAATCTCAACAACTGATGTGAAGTAAATATTTTCTAGAGGATTGATAGATATAGGAGAAAAGTGATGAAGCTACTTAAAATTTAAAATGCAGGCATTTCACCATGAATGTGTTTTTTAATGATCACAGGAGAGGATAATTTTGTTCAAGGAGGCAATGAGAGTTCAAAAATAATAGCTTTGTTTTTCTGCCTTACCATGCACCCTCTCGCCACTTTAAGCGATATAAGATCTGAGATGGGCTTATAATATGTTAAAAGGAAAAAGGCAGCAAGATAGATTTCCCCTAGCAACAGAGATATAACGTTCAACAGCTGTCATACCTGAAAACAGTATGACAAAAACATGGGATGGTGGATCTGAAGTTATTGCATTAAACTTTGCTTTATATCCAGAGGGAACCAGTTCACGAGCACAAGGCAGATGCTCAACTATCTAGTGCTACGTCTTCGTTCCACCACCCCACTGCAGCAAAGTGATAGCTGCTCATGCTTGAAAATTCCTACGATATATTACTAAGCATTTGTATCATTGTAACCAGGACAACACTATGGTTGCTAGGGAAATTAAAATAAAACAAAGAACCAAACACCAAACTTAGAGTCAACAGAAAAGTTCTGCTGCAAAAAACCAAAAAGGGCTGATGGACCATGTTGTACATATTCTCCAATTCATCGTTAGTTATCCTTCAGTGTTATTCACAGGACAAAGTAAAAATCAACAAAGCAAAAACCCCTGCTAGCCAGCCTCAGTGCTGAGTGTTTGATATGTGTCTTAAAAGTACATGTATCACTAGTTCATCATCCCAGCTTTTTTTTCAAATAGGTTTCTTCTTTAATGCTAAACCTCCTAAATTCACAACACAGTTTTGAGTCATTAAAGTCTTATACAGAGGAAAATGAGAGTATAAGAACATCACAGTGAATATATCTTTCAGACATCCTGCTCTCCCTTGGGTCCACCTTTGTTAGTGTTTTTGGTCACATCAGATGGGCGTTTGGGAAGTAAATATCCCGGTGGTCTCCACTGATCATGCTTCAGTTCACACTATGGAATGGTCTCTGAGTTCTTTGAGATAAATTTGAATGGGAAGATGCACTCCAATAGCATACATAACACCCTCCAGACACTAGCAGGAGTTCAGTCCATGGGATCGAATGAAAGCAAATGTGAAATAAAAACTGACATGCTTCCAGTATAGATGGTATGTCCTTGGCAACAACTGCTTTGATTTGTAGATCTCTTCTCTCAGTGTCCTCTACTTGCTTCTGTAGCTAAACTCTAGACAACTTTGAGACTTCAGTAGTAATTCAGATAGCATGCTCTTTAATATTACAGGTATTATGCTGCTGTTACTTGACCACATGTGGTGTCCTATAAGCAGATAATATAAAATATTTTGCTAGAAGAATTAACCCCTATTAAAATCAGAACTATCAGCCAGTTGTAAAAGGTTTTGTACTAAAATCCAGCATCAGCCAGCTGATTTACTGAAAACTGTATCTCCCCTCTCTGGTCTGTGATAAAGGAGTTGATGGTTGACCCCATTCAAATTGCATATTGAGTGGAAGGAAGCACATTACAATTAGACCTAAACTAGAGATAGGACTAAAAAGCAGGACAATTATCTGTGTGCAGCTAAAGGTGCAAACACAGGTTATGTTCTGAACATAAAACAAAAACACCGTAAAGCAGAGTGAGAGACAGTTCTTATTTAGATATAAAGCTAGAATAATAGAATATCTCAAGTTGGAAGACATTCATAAGGGTCATCAAGTCCAATTCCCTCGTCCTTGCAGGACTGCCTAAAACTAAACCATATGGCTAAGAGCATTGTCCAGACATTCCTTGAACTCTGACAGGCTTGATGCCATGACTACTTCACTGGGTAGCCTGTGCCAGTGAGCAACTGTCCTGGTTTGGCTAGGATAGCCATATAACACTTTGAGCCCAACCCGTCAGCCAATTGCTCACTCCATTTATTATGGATTTGTATAACTGTATTGCTAGAAATTTAATCCAGAAGGATATCTGGCAGACAGCATTAAAACTTTTGCTAAAATCCAAATCCACTATATATACTGGCTTCCTGTGGTCAACTAGATGGGTCACCTTGTCATAAAAGGAAATTAAGTTAGTTAAGCAGGACTTCCCCCTCATGAACCCATGCTGGCTATGACCAATGACTGCATTGTCTCTTGCGTGGTTTTCAATAACTCCCAGAATAACCTTCCCCATAATTTTACCAGACAGTGAAGTGACACTGACAGGCCTGTAATTATCAGGATCTACTTTCTTACCCTTCTTGAAAATTTTGACAGTATTTGCCAACTTCCAGTCAACTGGGACCTATCCAGATTCCCAAGACCACTGAAAAATAATGGAGAGAGATCCCATAATGAAGGTCTGAGACAGTAACTACCTGCACCCTAGTAGTAAAAACATTATAAAGATGTAGCATTGCTTGAGCTTTAGTGTGATAGAGACAGTCTCCAAATGGAAAATCTATGATTTTTCAAAATGAACCAAAATAGAATGAAGATATCAAAGCCCAGAGAAAGCAAGGCATCCAGATAAATATAAATTCTTTATTACTTCTTGTAGAAATGCTATGCAATAGAATTACAACATTTTGCCCTTTGTGATCTCACTTGAAATATATATAATTAAATTTTAACCTCATGGACTTTTATCTTAGAATGTCCTTTTTTTAAGTCCACAAATGATCCCAAGACATAAAGCCAAAGAGAATTTTTCTTAGTTTTAGAAACTGGAAGTTCAAAATTAAAATGCCTGCTTCTTATGTTGGTTTCTGTTTCGGTAGGAAGTATTTTCTATCATGTATTGGACAGATTTTGGGGGTATTGACTTCTGTTGTAACGTGGATTTTTCATTAAATCTTCAGTTATTTACTCAGACAGGTGAATGGCAATCTGACTGCTGTCCAGTGATGGAGAAATAGTATTTGGGCAATCAAATATCACAGAGATGCATCTGGTCTAAGAAAAAGCAGAGAGGCTGGGGGAAAGAAAGTATCAGCCTCATCACAAGAGAGGGACCTAAATGTATGACTTCCTGGCCTAAACAGATATGCATGACAGCCGTTACCGCCAAAGGTGGGTGGATTTCTTACAGAGCTATTCAGGTCAGAATGTCAGATTTTTTTAACAGTGGTGTGTGTGTACACAAAAAAAGAAACCTCAAAATCAAAGACTAAGGACCATTTCAGTTTTCTAGTTAGCCAATAGGAGCACTTCAGGCCATTTGGAAAGGAAATTTAAATGAAATAATTTTCTGTCTCTGTTAATGATATGAGATCTCATACATCAGCTGCAATCAGTTTGAAAATCTCTCTTAAGTTCATGGAGGCTCTGCTGAGGAACTGTCTAGGAATAATATATGTTTCTGGCTCCTTTCTTGGATACGTACACTTAGAGTTTTAGGAAAAGGGCAGGGGATGTCTGTCAAAACATTTGCTCTTAGAGATCCTACTTAGACTTTTACACCTTTTGTGATGGGATGCTCTTCAGTGCAGTGTGCAAGACGTGGGAGGTGTGCTGCATCAGTAGGATCAGCAAAATAATTTTAAAATCCATTCAAAACTGAGTGCTCCATGAAAATTATCCCTGTGAAGTAACTTGTAATTGGCAGTAAAAATGCAGTATTGGAGCTCAGCATAAGGGCACTCTCACTCGCAGAAACTTCAAAGATTTGTATTAAGGGGCAATACAACCTACCCTTTACTGCAAGAGCCTTATGGGTGCAAACAAAGTAGCATTTCACCCTTTCACCCTATGCTTTGCTTCAAAAAAGGATTGGTGGGACAAAAAATGTTGACATTTCATAAACATATTAACATAGCTTTTTTACCTTGCAGGTGAACTGAATGCATGCTCACAAACCATTTTGCTTCAGAACTGGCTGACAAGGAGAGGTAATAAACAAAGTGGCTGTGTCCATCTCCTTCTCCTGGGTTCAACCATGTGTTTCACATGCTTATGAGATGGAGTCTGTTGCCATTTCATACAAGGCCAGTGAATCTTATTCATCACACAAAAGGAGAGCTGTCCATGGATCTTATCTTGATATGGGAAACTTTTCATGGAATAGTTCATGGAATGAACACCCAGTTATGAGTTTAGGGGACAAAATATGGGAAAGATGTCAAAGGCGACTTTGCAATTGCTTCCTATGAAAGGAATCTAAACAATGGTCTAGTCTAAACCAGACTTAATGCTCTCCAATCTTCCCTGGTACAGCCCTTTCTAACGATAGGATGCCAATAGCCTGTGGAGGTACAGAGAAGTTCCTCGCAAGAGCGTCACAGAATTTTATTTTTCAGCCAAGTTCAGGAATCTTGTCTCTGTTCACTTTGGCTTGAGGGTGATGACATAAAGTGTGAGCTATTCTATTTTATTTTTAAAATACCTCACATAGTCAATTAATGTAGAGTTCCTTCTTTTATTGTTCGAGAGTAATGAGCTGTCAGCTTCCTCCCCCCTCTTTCCTTTACAGAACAAGATACATACATCATCTTTCAAAAGAAGCAGCACTGCCATGACTTCTCAAAAATGTTGTTCTAGTGGAGTACCATTTATGAAGTAAGATTGCTTAAACATTATGGACAAAGCTCATTTCTTTATGCACACTTTATACAGCAACCATGAAGTGTCTAAGGATTTAACGTCATTTCACTGTAACAGGTAGACTGCAGAAAAGGTGGTCTATTTTCACCACTGGCACTGGCTGGAGTTACTTTTCCCAGTCACATGGAGGAGCACTGAACTTCAGTGCTGAAAGGTTGCCTTAAAATCTTGGTGTAGAACCATGGCATGGAGACCAGCCACATAGCAGGGTTATTGAATGGAGAGAGTATGTGGAGACTCCAAGGAGAGGACTATAAACTCCTCACATGCTGTGGGACAAAGTCTAAATGACTCGTTACACACCACTTTGCAAGGCAGAGGGGTAACAAGAGACAGCAGGAGCCCGATGAACAAACTGGAAAGAGCCATTTTTGAGCAATGACTCTGATAGCCCCTGAGCCACCTACCATGACAACGGGGACATGTGCAAGCCAGAGGAGCAGTGTCTTTGGTGGGATAGCTCTGGAAGAAACAGATGACTTTAAGAGATAATTAATGTTTCTCCAGCTCAGGGATCATGAAGAAATTAGTCTGCACTTGCTAGGCTGATGCACTGTAGGATTGAATTTGAACCAATTCTCTGTGCAGCAAATGACAGTACATTTTAGGCAACTGCCTTGCATCATGTGCTTAAATTCTACTCTACTAAATTCAGAAAAGAATGATAGAGCTGGAAATTGATCTCTTCCTCCAATAGGGTCCAGAGCAGTGCCTGACACACAATTATTTTCTCTTAGTACCTGCAGAAAAAAAGCTTTAAAAAGTAAAATGACACTCCCCACACATGCTCTATCAACATATCCCACCATTTAATGATGCAAATAAACTTGTTTATCTGTTTAGGTTGCAAATATAGCTGAACTGATGGGGTAATACAGAATTAATTGAAGAACTTACTTGACAATGAAGACCTGTATGAAAAGGAGCTCAACCATTAAATTACTTGCGAAAGAGAACAGTAATGGTGATTGGAGCCCTACTGAAAATAAAGGGCAAATGAGATGAAATGAATAATTTCCAGGATTTATGTAAAACACCTTATTCTCCAGATTTTCTTGCATAACTAAACCAACTTAAAGGGAAAAAGAATTACAAAAGGGAATAATGTATTAAAAGAAAAAAAAAAAAGATGGAAAAAGATATAAATGTCTCTGAGGCAGATAAAAGCAGGAATGACAGCAGCAAACCAAACAGCATTTCTCATGGCTATTGCTACTTAAACACCTGACAGCTCAAATATATCACACATTATTGCTGAACCTAAAATTTTTCCTCTCCTTCTCCATACAGATAAATCTTACTTTCTGCCATTTCATGAGAGAAGAAACTGAGGCAAAAGAGGAAAGCTAAATTGTTCAGTGTTGCCCACTTCTTTGGATGAGAGCCCATAAGAAAGTACAGGCATCTTGACTGTCTGGATAAGATGCTCAGATCATAATACTCTGCTTAATGAGTGGAGAGGAGCAAGTAAAGAAGGGGCAAAATCCTGCTGCATTGATATACTCTTGTCTAGGAGAGGCTATGGAACTGATGTGCTTGTGTGGTCCAGGGCTGCTTACTGGATGCAGAGTCTGTGCTTCCACTGCACTGCTTTTTTTGCAGGGTACCACAGTCTGTTCCTGGCTCGAAGGATGGATGGCTGCATGTAAATGTGGTTAGAATAGCCAAACATCCTTCCAGGGAAGGGGTAAAAGCCCTACTGAAGCTACATGAGGATATTTGCAGATTGAACCTCTTCTCTCACCTTTTCTCAGCACCCACGGTACAAACCCCTGGAAATAGGGAAAGACTTGGAAAGGAACTTTGTCTGCTCTGAATCTGACAAAGTAAGATTATTAGGGACAAAGACAAAAGAAAAACAGTTTTTGTCCCTCATTTTTGAACATCAGAAAAATACTTACTCAGTAAGACATTCAGAAAGTCAGGGTATGCCTGAGGCTTTCATTAAAACATTGCTTGAGGGAAGGATGAACAAGACAATTAACACGTCTGCATGTTATTTTGGCTTGAGAGCAAAGCTCCACATAATAGATGTTTGACAGCATGAATTCAGTCAGATATTCAGAATACAAGTATTGACACTTGTCTGAAACAGATTTATTTGCTGGAGCTAGTTTAACTTGCTAGGAGATTTGTTTGCAGAAGGATTAACTAGAAAAAAGTGCAAGGGGCTCTGTTGGTACTCCATGTGATTTATTACCAATAACTGGACAC
Organism: Coracias cyanogaster; assembly: GCA_033124195.1. Lineage (NCBI taxonomy): Eukaryota > Metazoa > Chordata > Aves > Coraciiformes > Coraciidae > Coracias > Coracias cyanogaster. The sequence goes on from JAVSBS010011174.1 coordinate 103,389, forward strand.
ACACATATACACATACCTACATATCTTTCTGAATAAAGCTATAGGAAGACATGTCAGAAAACCAACTCCTTGTACAGACCCTGGAGCTACTTTTCAACCATGTTTATGCTAAAATTTTTTGGTGTCAGACCTTTCTGATATACATGGTTATTGCCTGATATTTCTTCTTGAGACAAAGCCTCCCATGGGATGTGGCTTGTCTTGAGCTCCCACTTGTCTAAGTACTGAAAAGTTGAGACACTGATGAGAAATGAGATTAAAGAGGAGGATCTGAATCTGTATTCACTAAGTAAGTGTGAGAAAAGAAAAGCTGTCAGGCTAAAGCAAACTAACCTATGCCTTTTCCCTGAAGGTGTCCACTGGTATATGCTATGCTGGAAATGACATGTATAAGCCTTCTAGCAAGTGACAGTTTAGGGATTTGGGACAAAGATTGTACTTCATGTTCAGCAGTACCTCAGTGACCCTAGCCATTCTGAATTTGACTAATCCCTTTTAAAACTCACTTTATTGGTCTCTCAAATATCCTGTAGCAATCATTTCCACAGATTTCTCATTATACATTGTGAAAACACAATTTTTTTGGTAACATTGCTGCCTAGTGAGTCATAAGCTCTCCACTAGTTCTTGTTTTATGAATTCTGCAAGTTTCTCATTTTATAGACCTCTTTCACTGTAAATTTAACTCCCAGTCATCTCTTCTGCAAGCTAAAGAGCTAATTTTGTTTAGTTTGTCCTCATAGTGGAAGTTGCCACATTCCTCTGACCATGCCCATTGTGCACGTTGTTCTCTGTAGCCCCAGGGCACTTCCCAGCAGTAAAAGAGAACTGCACATGTACCATTCAGGTTGTGGGAGCACCACACAGGTAGTGGATAACATCATAACAATACTTTTCTCTTTTGCTATTATTTCTAACAGGTGCCAAAATACGATTTGTCTTTTGATTATTGACCAGATATCAGGTAAATCAGAAGCATTTGGCTTTTTTAGCAACTCATGTCATCACATCTTCACTGTTTCTCTTGCAGTTCCTCAGTCAGTTATAAACATAGACCAAATAATTTTCTACCAGCCACCAGCTCTGACATTTCATTGGTCTCTCCTGAGTCTTGTTTCTCCTCAGGGGACCCACAGTTTTCCTTCCACAGCTGAGGAGAAGAGCGGAAACACCAACAATTTATACCTTATTTCTACTGCCTTCTGTGATTCAAGGAGTCTCACTTCTGGGAAGAAAGTGAGATTGAAATCTCACATCCTAGCAAAGAAAAAGGTAAAGTTTTTTGTGCTCGTGAGGAACAGGAGTCACTGCAGTACGTTGTTTTGCTTTTTAGCAGTATCCTTACTCCCTTTACACAATTTAAGTAATACATTAGATAAAATACACAGTTGAACATTGCCCATAATCCCAATTTAGATGTACAGCTACTATTAAAGTATCTTACAGAATTTGACAATGCCTACAAAATTTCCTTGAAAAATGAAAGAGCTTTCGGCACGTATGTAATCAGCCATAATGTGAAAAACATTATTTATGTCTTGATATTCTTGTGGATATGGACTTTTGAGGTTTCATTGCAGCTGTGTGAAGATTACAGCAATTCACATTCCCTGATCTTTGACATGTTTTCCAATACTTCCACAACAATTTTAGCAACTTTTTTTTTTTTCCAGATATTTCCTCTGCTATGTATACTCCTTTCTGAAAGAAAGGAACTAAACAGGTATGTTAGCTGTGCTGTGAAGCCTGAAAAGATTAGACTTGGTTAGAATTTTGCTTCTAAAGATGCATCAATGCTTTACACATGACTTTTACAGTCAACAAAAAAACAACCAAACAAAACACTCCACAAAACAATATAGCCTACAAGGTTTTCTGGGATCAACAAAATGTGTGATTCCTGATTGCACCTGTGTGTGGACACCTCTACGTGCCCAGCTGGCCTCTGTTTCTTGCTGTCTTGGCTGCCCCTCAAAGTGAGGAAGAGTTGGCTGCTGGCTGCTGTCACTTGAGAAGAGCCACGACTTCAGGACTGTGTCCTCTGCTCAGCTGTATATGCAACAACTTTCTCTTAATTTATTTAAAACTAGCAGAGGTTTAAGGTCACTGGATAGAAGATGCAGACTGGCAGGCAGCCTAAATGGCTAGAAAATGGATTTTTTTTAGCCATTCAGCTTTGGCAAACTGTTTAGCCCTGGAATAACTGGGCGTACGTGAGTTTTAGTTCAAATCGGTTGAAGTGAATTTCCTGTTCATCCCCCTGTTCTGAGTGCTGATTTGCACTGCAGCATCACCATGGAGTTTGCAGAGTAACAGTTTATTTTTGGATTAAAAAAAATGGGAAGATGCGCTCAAGATGGGCATCCATTGCATTACCTGCTAAAGAGAGGTGCATTTGGCTCACAGATGAGACTACAGCTCACCCAAAGTAAAAGTCCCCCAAACCTGTACAGTGTTGACTTCAGGTCCTCAGCACCAAAGCACCATCTGGCTTTGCTGATGGGCTTCTGTGGGGCCACAATACTTGCTACTGAAAACACAGCTACTGCAGTTCAAACCACCCAGGGACTAAGATCTGTCAAGCTGCCAGTCCAGTTAGCCTAGCGTATGGAAGAAAATAAAGCTAAAAATGCAACACTTTTCCTCTTAGTTTTGCCTTTAGGCAACAGACAAAAATTAGGTTAGGAAAGTCTGAAAACAGATGTTCTCCACCCCCTCATTCAATACTATTTATAGAGTCTTGTTTACTTCTAATAACCCTGCTCATACACGTCAGCTTACTGTAAGCAATTAAATATTAATACATATTTTAAATTTAATCGGGACATGACAATTGTTCTTTTTGGTATCCAGTGCTAATCACCTCTTAGAGAGTTTACACTGCCAATAGATGGAAAATATGTGTATAATTTTGATAACACTTTTGCTGACAAAGTCATTTAACTGATGGTGGTGAAAACTAAAAATAGAAGTTAACCCCACCAGACAAAATAATTATTGCCTGCTGTAAGTTTTCCCCCCAAAGGCCACCTGCATTATTTATATGACCTATTAAACTGTGCATATTTTAAAAGAGTTTAGTTACATTTTCAGAGTGACCTATTCAAATCAAAACAACATTTTTCTAACTCTTGATTTTAAATGTCATATAAAATGTATTTTTATAATTTAAAATGAAAACTATGAATGGTAGTCACCTGAAGTGAGAGAAGGGAAAAGGAAATGCACTGGGACTTAAACAGGTCCATTCTGACTTGTCTAGATAACTCCTGTGTTTGACTTAGATGATGGTCTGTCTGGTTTAAGGGGTATACTTCAGCAACTTTTTTAGCTTAACTTTCCCTGATGGCCCTTTGAGTAGTTCGCTTTTGCCACACAATTTTATAGATTCTTGTGCAAGATGTGCTGCTCTGCATTGATATACAGTCCTGCTCACCTAACCCAAGTTTAGTTTTACAGGGTTGAAGAGTTACTCAAAGTCGGGCACTCTGCAGAGGCCTGGTCTGCAAGGACAGTTATTAAATGGACAGTAATAAAAAGCGAAAGCAAGTATTCAAATCCTGCCATGAGCTTACACTGGCATTCCTTACCATATTTAAAATATCTGTCTTCTTTTCTCCTTAAAGCTTATTCCTAGAATTGTTTCAAATTTGGCTTCTGTTTTTGATCTAAGACAGATTGCTCTTAGCATTTCTTTGTGATGATGGTGTCTCGGATATTATTCCCATGGAAAGTTCAGCGATTAAAGTTATTCTATATGTAACAGGAGTAATACTACATTTTGTTGCAACAAATATAATAACTGCATGTTAGAGTCCTTTTTTGATGATGATACTTATATGGCTGCTGTATAGAACTATTAAACTGTGTGGTGGACATTTTCAAACATGTTTCTCAAAACCAGCACAACTAAATTTCATTGATACTATTCTCAGTCTGATTATTTTCTGTAACAGTGGCTTTAATGTAACCCAGAGGTGCTTAGCAGTTTTGTAACAAAAGCCCATAGGTAAAGACGGATTTAAGAATCTGTTTTAAGCAGCAGGGATCTTCTGTTCCCACACAGGTTATTTTATACATTATATAGTTGAATAAGAGGAAGACCTTGAGATACAAGTACACTTCAGTGAATATTGAAGCTAAGACCAATCTGTCAATATAAGGAAGAGAACGTTTCCATTTTAGTGGTTTAGATCTTAGGCTATTTGTCACTGGAAAATTGATATGAGAAAGGAAGCAGAACATTGCCTGATTAAAAATGTATGGGTAATGAAAAACAAAGAAAAACCAATGATCCTCTTAATTTCTTTAATTAAACAGATAATTTTTTTCTAAGGCTGTACAGTCTCTGAGATACAGTATGAGTCACTACAGTAAAACTGAGACATAAAAGTACACTGCTTTTTAACTGGAAACGTTTGTCCTCTACCTCTGAAATTCAAGATTTTTTTTAATCTTACACCTTGTCCACATCCAGGCTTACGCCCAGTAGAGAGCTGTAAATCTTTCTGTATGGGTTATTATGCCTGTTTGTGAATAAGAAAATAGCAGAAATAGAAATAATTTGTTGGCTTCAGCATTCTGCTCCATGTTAAAAATCAAAACATGTGACAGAGCTGTCCAGGGAGATTCTAAATTTTATTTCTCATGTTCAGTCAATTTTATGGATCATTGAGGTATTTATCCCATACCTTAGTGATACAGTACTCTGTCTCATCATCTTTCTAATGAGAATTGACTGTTATTATCTTATTTTCATTTCCTTACTCTTGAACTACCTTTTGTTTCATAGTAGAAATTATGTGTGAACTGATGGTCATCAACTTTCCTTAATAACTTTTTGAACAACTGTAAAAAAACCCCAACAGCTTCAAAAGGTTGAAAAGCAACTGGTTTGTCCTCATACACTGTTTGGTTAGCTTTAAAAGTAACTTTAAGGCACTGTGGAGAACAGCATTTATTTTTTGCATAATTCATGCAGCACAGTAGCATGAATTTGGGATGGAAGGCTATCTCTTAACTTGCTTGCCTTCTTGAGTTTAGGCCTTTAACATGTCTTTTTGAGGGTGTTTGCTTTTGTTGGGTTTTTTTTGTTGGTTTTGTTTTTTTTTTTTTGGTGTGCCATAAACTGAGAGAAAGAGCAACTCATTATACTATTGCAATTTATGTAAGTGAAAAAACTAGGTTTGTCCTTGACGCAAAGGCAGCTCAACTTATTGTAAGAAATGGACCATTACCATGTTTTCCAATCCTTTCTTAGCACTATATAAGTATTTTTAGACACTCAGATTCATTCATAGTGTGAATGAATTTGGAACACTGAGGCTGTCCCTGAAGACTTGAAAAATAACATTATTGTAATCTTCATTTTCAATAAAACCAGTCAGACAAGAGGATGATTACCATTTCCAAATGGTAATGAAGCAGTGATTTTGTTTTATGAAGGTACGATGGACTAAACTATTTGAAAATGATCATTATCAGCACTGCATATAGCTGTTCTTAATCTATATTTTGAATATAATGTTATTTAACCGGGATAAAAAAGCTGCCTAAAATTCCTTTTGACATAGAATATATCGAGATAGTAATCTCTGCAAAACTCATAGTTCTCAGGGAAATTGTTAACCAATTATAAACATAAGTCAAAATATCAATGGCTATGATGTATTTTAAACACAATTATGATAATAAAGTATAATCAAATATGTGCAAGCAGTAGCAATTACTAGTGCATATCATTAAGCCATCTGCTAATTAATCCAAAGCAATAATATGGTTTATTTAATAAATTCCAGCATTTCTCTTTGAAGATGTGTACAGAAAAATAAGTGGTTTATGTCTGATGAAGCAGGAAATGATTTTGAGAGACTAGAGCTTTTCTGTAATAACTTGGAACCTCTCAGATATATTTATTTAATTGTTGTCACTACTGCAAAAATTTTAAATGTCAGCAGGTTGCTGGAAGCAAAACCTGCTAGGGGAGAACAAGAATGTAGGAGCTGCATTTGTGTAGAAAACAGCTCATAATAGCCAACAAATTGATCACAGAAGAGAAGAGGTCATCTCCAAAGCCTGAAATGAGAAGAGAAACTCCAGTTGATTTCAGGGGACTGTATATTGGATGGGAACACTCAGTACCAACAAACCTAAACTTGTTTAGTTTTATTACAGGATTCAGTAGATTTATGCTGCATCTGACTAAATACTTTGTAGGTAGTGTCTAATATTTAAAGTATCTATCAAACATTTTTCCCTGTCATCCTACAGTTTGCTGGTACACATACAGAATGTGTTTTGGTCTTATCCTCTCACGTGAATATTTTTAAGTTTCAGAATTTCCTCCATGAAAAAGTCCATTCCACCAAATAAAAAGGTCTATTATGCTGTAAAAAAATAAAATATTTAAAGTATATTTATTATATTATATTATTATAGTGTAGCATTCCCTAGAGATTTAGAAAACATCCTTCAAACTGCACATTAATACACCAATGCCGAGTCTTTTGACACAGCTTCATTTTCCTCTTAAAGAAGAAAAGATACTACAATTTAGTGCTTTATGAATTTTGTAGTCTTTGAACTGCTACTTTTATAAATGGTAAATTAACAATATTTATTTCAAAAAGGGCCAGCTTATGTAAACTTTAGGGAGAAGGAGGATTAGCTGATATTTTTCCTAACAAAGATGACAGTGTTTTTCCTGAGAAGGAAAGTTGGGCTGTGGGAAGGCAAGGGGAGGAACAGTCAACTTCCATTTCTCTGGAAGGAAGTACTGGAGGGATTTATCACTTGGAAAGTCAAATGCAGAAAGTATCATCTGATAAAAGGCTGTGATCTGATCCACCAAATCCTCTAAAACTTTCAGAAGAAAGTATGGTACAAAGAGCATAATCTCAGATTTAAACCACTGTAAGGGTAGAAGCATTTCATATGGATTTTATCTGACTAAAAGATTAAATCAGCTAAGTTAAAAAAAATAGAGCACTTGAGTTTTCATGATCACTAATTTTTTAAATAAAGGAAAAACATGACCTTGTACATCATCTTCTTTTGGACAATAGAGACAGAATAGTCAAGATTTTAGGCTGAATTTAAAGGAACGAGCATTTTACAGTAGGAAGGAAGCTGATTTTGCATTCCTCATAGTGATTCATACTTCTGCTGCCTGAAAGGGCAGGTTGTAGAGCTTGTTACTTGCCACTAACAGCTTCTGTGAAGTGTATTGCTTGTATTTGATATATGAGTCCAGCTGTTATTTTTAAAACTACTCAATTTGATCACAGGCATAAGGTAACCCTGACTGTGGTATGGTTGCTGTGGTCCCACCAAGTGGCCTGGTCTGTGGTATCAGGCTGTGAAGCAGAGCTAGGCTGAGCCAAGCCCCAGTGATGGGCTTGTAGACCTTGCACAAAACAGGTAGGACTCTTGGATCAATCTCCTCGTCTTCCTCAGCAACCTGGCTGACACAGCAAGTTCCTTTCAACAGTTGTCAGGCACTGAGACCAACACGCAGGTCTCCTCTGGGTGTACAAGTCAGCGACAAGGATACAGGAGACATTGGCCAAGCCAGGTCCTTGGTGGGTGGCAATCTGGAGAAAACTCCTAGTTGGGTTTGCAAGAGTAGCCTCTCTGCCCTTCTGCTCATCTCCCTGCTCAGGCCCTTGTCCCTTGCCAGGCAACGACTTGCCTCCTGCAGCAGACAGAATAACTACACAACAGTGTGCCCAGGGAAGGACAATAACCCCATGCTAGATTTCCCTTTTCCTCTGCTTTGTGAACAACGTTAATCTACTTTATTCCTCTCATGTCTCACATGTGATTATGAAGTGCAATCACAAGCAGAACATGTGCTGTTCATGCATAAATTACAAGCCAGGTCCTTGGTGGGTGGCAACATTTTGTATGTTTATTACTATTACTTGAACAAAATTTTCTGTCTGATCTTGAGTCCTTCATAGTTATATGAACCCATCTTTAATAAAAAGTAGGAGCTAACACAGAAGACTCAATGTAAGCTAGCAGTTAAAGAAGAAAAAAAAATGTTTTAGACAACTATAAGGAAAAGCATTTCTCTTTGTGATTAATAGAGGTCTATGACCAGTTAAAAAAATATCTGAACTATTTGATGTCTCAGTCAAAATAAATAATACCATTAAAAATATGATTTTACTGCTGTCTGAGACTCAAAAAGACCTCAGCTTCCACAGTTCCTAAGGAAATAATATGACCATTAAAAGTTGCAGGTTACTAGATTAAAACAAAATATTGCCATTGGCTAAAACAGACAAACTATTAAATGCGGCTACAATATGTTTGTAGTTCTTCATGGCAAAAATCTAGAGACTCGTGTAATTTAAAATATACATAGGAACTTTGACAAGAATTTAATGCAATGGAAGGATTTTTTGAGGGGGAAGAGGTAGGGCAAAATCTTTTGTTTCATGAGCTGTTATTCAGACTTGAAAGCACACAAGCTTGACAATTTTTAAAGCCCAGGATATTATGCCTATCTAAGGCTTCCATGCATGTCCTAGGCCACTCGCTGTTTTCTGCATCTACATTTGCAATAACCAGCTCATGCACATCAGATAAAATACACTGTTAGTCAGTCTCCAAATTAAATATATGGATAAATAAGTGTTTGGGTTTCTTTGTGCCCTAAGGGATGCAGGCACGTCTAAGAGACTAACATTTCATCTTCGTTTTCCATAGTGGTTAAAAAAAAATCTTGCAAACAGTGAAGGCATTTTTTGGGAGATGTTACTGCGGTAGAGATGAGCCAATGTTCCAATCTGGATTTAGAGGCTCAGACATTTGGGACACGTGGGACTTTTGAGCAGGTTTTGCACATTTCAAAGGCAGAATCCAACTCGAGAATTTTTGTTTAAGTTTGAGCTTTGGAGCCAAATCCTGCTCAGAGCAGGAAGGGAATGGGCTCTCTCTGTAGATGATTGCACCGATTACAGTGATAGTATAGTTATGAAAGAAGCTTTCATGACTACCTTCAGCTTTCCTCTGTCCTCCTCTTTCCTCTATTTCTCTTACACTTTTAAAACATAACAGTGGACAAACTTTTTTTTTTTTCAAATTCTCCATAAAGCCCAATATGCAGGCAAACACATTTATATGCAAATCAGTTCTATTAAAAAGTGCTGTGTGCTATCTCCAAGACCCTATCAGAAATGAAGCATTTATGCCTCAGTTAAATATTCCCGTGCTTTTTGTATTGTGACTGAAGTGAATTATGGAGAATTGTTGAGGGTGAGAAATGACCTTTAAGCCCATTAAGTACATTAGAGGCTGATTGTTGCATAGCCTTCCAGGATAGTAACTAATTGCTTCCAAAGCAACCCTAGTGCTTCTGCATTTTTTTATTAATCTTGTCATTTTACAAGTTCCTTATTCTTTGATTAAAACTTTTGTTCCCTTTTTCAATTAACATTCCTTTTTCGTGTTCCATGCTTCTGCTTTAGTCCCATCATCCATGCTATGATTAAAGATGATGCATTATCAACATTAACTTATCATACACCATTTAACATTTAAGACAGTTTTTTTCCCTTTTCTACGTCTTCCCCCCACCTTTTTTTTCTTTTTGTTAAATGCTGTGAATACATGAATTTTCACTTTGGCTTCATTTCTCTCTAAAAAAACCAACAAATAAAAATTTTTAGTCTATCACTTTTTTCCTTTGTATGCTGCAATATCACCACTGGCAATGAAAAGATAGGAACAAAAATCAGCTTTAAAAAGATTTTATGCTTGGTTGGAAAAACATCAGTGCATTATATGATAGGCATTTTACTTCATTTGTAAAGTAATGGTTTGTTTCCTCGTTTTTCCATGAATTTTTAACTCTCCAAAAGTATTAAAGCAGAAATTCAGGTCTTTCAAACTCAGTCAACCCTATCTTACTCAGAGATATTTTGTTAGCCCTCTGGTGTAACCCCATGTAGAGGAGGCACTAAGCATTTTGGGGAGGAAGGGAAAGTATAATCTGTAGGTAATTAGTCAGCTGCAATGGTGCCATGAAGTGCCTTTCAGGACCCAGTAGAGGAAGGGCAAGTTCAAGTTCATTTATCAAGGCTGATGGAAATGATTGTGCCATCATGATCCTGAGCCACCAACATTTGTGTGGAAGGAAGGAGCAAGCTTTCTCTCCTTTCTCACATGCTGGGACGTGACTGGCACGAGAATCCCTCTCCTACATTGAGTATTACCATATTCTGCCTGTATCTGCAAAAAAAAACCTGTGGGTGCTATTTGAGCAGAAAAGCATTGCTTAGCATAAATGAATTTATAATTCCTTCTTGCCTATGCTTGGTGAAACATGACAGGAGACGGCTCTGAAACAGCTTATAAAAGCTAATTCAGAAAGAGTCACCAGTATAGCACACTATTAACGGAATTTAAGATGTGAAAACAGTGGAAAAACAAAGGAATAAATATTTAAAGATGTCTAAATGAAGAGGAAGAAGTAAACTCTGTGGGCCTTTAAAAAGCATAAATGCCTACAATCTTCCCTGTAGAGAAAAATAAATTTCCAAAAACACTTGTCATTAGAACTGCAGGTTCTGCAAACTTCTGGAAATACTTTACATTTTATCTGGCTTTTTATGATATACTGTTGGATGAGCATGTTCATAGTGCACTGGATAAAGAACTGGCTGAAGGGCAGAGCTCCAAGGATTGTAGTGAATGGGGCTACATATGGCTGGTGATGGGTCACCTGTGGTGTTCCTCAGGGTTCAATTCTAGGCCTAGTTCTGTCCAATATATTTGTCAATGATCTGGATGCAGGAGTTGGATTAGCAAGTTTCCTGGTGATACAAAACTGGGATGTGCTGTTGACTCTCTTGAAGGTCAAGAAGCCTTGCAGAGGGATCTAGGAAGTTTGGAGCATTGGGAAATGATTAATGGGATTCTGCACCTCGGATGGAGTAATGTCAGGCACAAGTATAGACTGGGAGAGGAGTGGCTGGAGAGCAGCCTTGCAGAAAGGGATCTGGGTGTGCTGGCTGACTGCAGGCTCAATAGGAGTCAGCAGTGTGCCCTGGCAGACAAGAAGACAAACTGCATCTTGGGTTACATCACAGTATAACCAACTGCTCAAAAGAAGTGATTATCCCACTGTAGACAGCATTGGTGTGGCCTCCCCTCGAGTATGGTGTGCAGTTCTGGGCCTCATGATTTAAGAAAGATGTGAAGGTTCTTGAAGGCATCCAGAAGAGGGCAAAAAAGCTGGTGAAAGGGCTGGAAGGAATGTCCTATGCAGAGCAGCTGACACTCTGGGTTTGTCTAGTTTGGAGAAAAGGACGCTGAGGGGAAAACTCGTTGCTCTCTACAGCTTCCTGAGGATGGGAAGTGGAGATGGAGGTGCTGATCTCTTCTCCTTGGGATCCAGTGCTAGGACATGTGGGAATGATTCAAAGATGCACCAGAAGAGGTTTAGGCTGGATGTTAGGAAGCATTTCTTTACTGAGAGGGTGATCAAACACCGAAACAGGCTTTCTAGAGAGGTGGTCAATGCCCCAAGCCTGTTAGTGCTTAAGTGGCATTTGAACAACGTCCTTAATAATATGCTTTAACTTGATCAGCTCTGCATTGGTCAGACAGATGGACTGAAGGATTGTTGTAGGTCCTTTCAATAGTCTAGTCTATTCTATTAGCCCAGAAAGACTATACAAAGCTCTGAGGAAACACCAGTTAAAAAGCATAACTTCTGACCAAGGAAATATTTATACTGGTATTTGCCATTCAGTCTGAAGAAATTCACATCTGGCTTGCTCTCAAATGCTCTCCTGGGCCATTATCAGTTAAATCAGAATTCTGAGTTTGGTGTGTGATATGGCCCTGTACAGCAGTTCTTACATTATTGTCACGGTCCGGGCGCTAGCGTCCGTACCGCCTCCCAAAAGGGAAGAGGATTGAGGGCAAGGCGAGACACTACCCCAACAA
>JAVSBS010011174.1:116595-174143 GCA_033124195.1 Coracias cyanogaster
TCCCTGATGATTCATGGGAGTCGTAGTTTAAGCTGACTTAAAAAGACATTTTTAAAATGGTGGGTCCGTTTGCCACAATTATGGTCTAAGTTTTGCAGTTTGACACAGTCTAATTTCAATCTTTATTTTTGTCAGTTCAAACAAGGGTTTACCAGGACCAGGGTTTCGTAACTAATAAGCTTTGTAACAGGGCACACTTCTTTCTTAAGCATTGCTGTCAAAATGGCCAAGTGTCCTAGAGAATCCTATAGTTTGGACACCATGAGTTATAAGAAGTTAAATTTTATAAAGTGCCTTTTGTTAAATTTAGTTTTGGGGAAAATAAGCCACTATATTTAGCTTTGTTACCAGGTATTTTATACAGGGACACATAATTCTTAAAAAACAAGCAAGCATTGCAGTTTTCTGGGGTGCCTAGCTGCCATGCCTAGCTTCCCCCTAAAACAACACTTCATGGTAAAAATAGAGTTATATCTTACCAAACGAATTTTCAATTACTTAAAAAAAGGCTCTCATTTCCTCATTGGAGTAAGAGAAGTGTCAACAGTTTTCTTCTACAGCATCTGCCATTGTTCCTCTCTATGTCCTCACCCCTGAAAAAGAAAGCATGTCTTTATGATATTTTCTAGGTATGTGTTTGTGCATAGGAGGCGTGAGTGCTTAAAAACCATGATTCATATTTAAAAAGATATTCCTTGTATGACAACCGGCAATAAAATAAGACTGAGATAAGAAAGAGAATAATAATCTAAAGAAATGCTGCAGAGGGGTGTTAAAGGGCCTATTTACCAGCATGTCAGGAACTTCAGCAAGACTAAAATAAGTTACAAATGGCTCAGAGACCCTCCTGTGAATTCTGTTTTTCTCAAATGCCACTTCTAAAGGTGCAACAGTGAGAGCATATTTCAATCTCTCTGAGCATACCTTTTCTATTTGCTAATATTAAATTCCACACACCAGCCTTGTTTTTGCATCCTCATTAAATTATTCTGTAATCCATTCGTGTCCTCAAAGTATTGACTTTAAAAATCCTCCTGCTTTTGTCATCTCTAAATTTTGATGCACTCCATAGCAAATCAATTTCTAAATCACTAATATAAATGTTAAATAGAAAATAGCTCCTGGCAACCTCGTCTGTCATGTGCTGCCAGGAGGATCCTTTATCATTTATTATGATCGTTCAGGGGCCCGCTCACTACCCATTAGTAATCCATTTTCCCTGACCGGTCTTCATATCTCCCACATGACTTTCCTTACTAGTTTCTTATGATCTATGTTCAGAAAAGTGCTGCTAGTATATATGCAAATCCGCTTCACACTGTTAGCCTGTTAACCATATCAGATAAAGTTCACATTAGTCTCTATGATATGTTTCCTGTTCTGTGCTGACACCAGCTAACAACTCTTTGTCTTCAAATACCTTACTATATTCTGTAAGTATGAAAATGCTGTCTCAGCTCAGACAATATTAAATGTTGGCAACATCTGCTTTCTTAGTCTTTGCCAAAATGACAGGGTTGGTCCTCCTGTTTTTGGTAACAGGATGGTTTCTTGTTACTCAAAGTGGAAGAATAGAGAATTCTCCCAGGCAGCTCAAGTAATTCCTTCTCTAAACCAAAGCAATTTCACCTTCCATGTTTCTCAGCTGCATCATACTTTCTAACTTCCTACAGGTGTTGCTTATACCGTCACGTTCCAGGAAAAAATAAGAATCAGCTAACTGTTCTCTATCTCTCAACAACTGCAGAGACCTGGCATGTGAAATAGGAGTTTAATTATCCTGCCATTATGCCACCACCACAAAATGACTGCTTTATCATTTTGGCGGGAAAGCATTGCCCTCACCTCTTACAAATACTTGTTACTCTTACAACTCCTGCTAGTTGTGTTGGCTTTCAACATCTTCAAAAGCACTGTATGGAGGCTGAAGAAAATAGTCATATGAACTGCTTTGGGCTGTTCAGGAATTAAAATTTCAGTTCTAAATTAATGCAGAATAAAGATTTTAGTCTTACTGAAGCAATGGCCAACACTCCTTAACTAAGGCTAAGGTACAGTTGCATAGCTATGGAGGTGTCTACTGGGTATGGATAGTGCAGTGAGAAAATGGAAGCAGGCAGCAGCTGGAACAGGTTGGTCCTACAAGATGTGCGAAGGTGGGTTTCCCTCTGGGACAGGTAAGCAACAGTCAGCTGCACTGTGACAAGTGTTACATGGTCAGAGGGCCTGGGGTACAGTGCTGCTTCGGGGAGGAAGAGGAAGGAGATGCTATGTGCAGGTGCAATTATGGGAGGTCTTTTAATAAAACAAAGATTTATTTCTTCCTTCAATGCCATAAGATATTTTCTTTGGATTAAGATAGCTCAAGACTCAAGGGACAATCAAGCATCAGACTGACTCTTGGGGTGACATAGGCCTGGAAGAGGGAAAGGAATGGCTAAGTGCACAACCTCTGCCCAAAGCCAGTAAGGATGTGAAAATTTTTTTGCAGTGAGTGAACATGCATACGATTTACCCCCACTTCCTCTTCCTACATATAGTACGTCTTTTTGGTCCCATAACATATGTCTATTTGAAGTATAGTACAGCTGTTATTTTAAGAATAAAAGCTGTTCAACTGGGTAATAGACAGAATATTGTTTCTGCCACTTACAGAAGCTTTTTTAATATTTGAGGGTGTGGTGGTTTAGTCCCTGCCAGGGCCTGAGCACCACGTTCCGCTGCCCACCCACCGTGGGGAGGGAAGGGAAAGCACAAAGCCTGGGACTGAGATAAGGAGAGTTTAATATGATAACACACAAGAAGCAATCAGAACAACAACAACAATAGCAACAGTGAGAAAACAAGGTACAAAACAAATGATACCGAGTGAATAAACAGGCCGACCAGACCGGCTTGACCCAAGTGCACCCTCACCGGGCATCAAATGATGTAGAACCAGCGCTGAGGGCATGATGTCAGCATGGTATGGAATAGCTGGGCTGTGACTCCCCCCCAACTCCTGCTGAAAATTAACCCCATCCTGGCCAAATCAGGACAGAGGGAAATGAAGGCAAGTCACAATATGAGTAATCTCCAAAGTGATGCATACTTATTCTCTAGTAAGAAAAGCTGGCTGATTTTTCAAGAATTTACTGAAATCCCAAGAGTTAAGCATCTTGTTGTGCAAGAAGGCTGGGAATTTTGGCAGAAGCTATGCTTGACTAAGCAGTCAGCTTCTTACTGAACTAAAACAGAAAAAGGAAACATAGAAGAAGTAGAAAAAAGGTACAGGCAACAAACAAAAGGAGTAAAAAAACATTGCTTGGGTACTTAGGGATAAAACCACAAAGGCCAGAGCCTACCTGAAGCTAGCACTATGCTTGTCAAAAAAGTGAAGATGGAGGTCTCAGGGAGCTGTAGGTGAGTCAGTCTTACTTCAGTCCCTGGAAAAACCATGGAGTCCATTCTCCTGAAATCTATTTCCAAGCATGTGAGGGACAAGAAAGTAATTAGGAACAGTCAACACAGATTTACCAAGGGCAAATCTTGTTTAACCAACGTGATAGCCTTCTTTAGAAAAATAATTGGTGATGTGGATAAGGAGAGAGCGGTGATTTTAATAAACATTGATTTCAATGAGCCTTTTGACATTGTGTCTCACAGTCTTCTCATTTGTAAGCTCAGGAGGTGTGAGCAGGACAAATGGGCTGCTAGAAGCCTGGCTGGAGGGGCAGGCATGGAAGATAGTCGTCATTGGCTTGATGTCTAACTCGCAGAGGGTGATGAACAGAGTATCTTGTACTCTATAGATCAACACTGGGGTCCGCATTGTTCATTGTCCTCATCAGTGATCTGGATGGTGACACAGAAAACATTCTCAGCAAATTCACAGATTAGGGGCAGTGACTGACGCAATGAATGGCAGAGTTTCGACCTAGAAAAAACTTGGGAAATTTGACAACTAGGTCAACAGACACCTCATGAAGTTCACCAAGAAATACAAAAATCTGCACCCAGGATGGGAATTCCCATGCATTGGTACTGGCTGAAACATGATGGGCCTGCCAGGAGCCCTGCTGAAAAGGGTCTGAAATACCCTGCTGAAAGGTCATTACAGTGGACTCCTGACTGAATATGAGCCAAGAACATGCTCTCATATCAAATGAAGGAAACTGTGTAATGAATTTCATTAGGAGTTGATGGCCGGCAGACTGGAGAAAATTAGTATCCCCTTTTACTTGTTCCTGGTGAAGCTGCTTCTGTACTACTAGGTTCAGTTTTGATTATCCAATTTCAAAAGACATGGTGGGGAAACTGGAGTGCTTAGCAGTGGGTTGCCAAGATGGTCAGGCACCTAGGGCATGTGACCTACAGAGATATTTTGAGGGAATTAGGTTTCTTGAGTTTGCTGAAGAGGAGGCTAAGGGGCAATCTAATTGCAGCCTACAAAACTTACAGCCTAGTTACAAAGATAGTGGAATTGATGTATTCTTGGTAGAGCAAGATGGTACAAGGATGTTCTGTGGTCATAGATTGAGGCTAGGTAGCTTTGGTCTGAATATTAGGAAAACCTGCTTGACCAGGACGATGGTCAACACTGGAACGGGGGCCGATTCACTTCCTTGGAGATTTTCAAGGTTTCATTAGAGAAAGCCAGGGCTTACCAGTGTTGAGAATAACAGCTAGTTTCAGCGGGAGGTTGGACTAGGAGACCTCTAAAGATACCGTTCAATCAACTTTTCCATGATGAAAACTGCATATGGCTGTTTTCCGTAAGTGTATAACAGGAAGCTGAAACATAATGGCAACAGTGATCTCTAGATTAGGCAGATGTACAACCTTTACTCTGTCTCTTCATGTTGCACAATAATCTTGGGGGCCTGAAAATCTGAAGAGATCATATCACATGGGCCCTGCCTGTTGAACGGTTCCATCTGAAGAGAAACGGGTTGGAAGTCTTGGCCTCATACAAGCAAATGACAAAACCCCCCTAAAAATATTTTATATAGACTTATGCAAATAAATCTAACGAAAAAGGAGGAAATAAAAGGTAACAAGATGAGGTAGGACAGACTCCCGGTTGGCACATGGAAAAAGATAGCTTCAAATATTCCCTGCATTTTTCATAATATGAATGAAAGGTACAGTTTTTGACCCATGTAACAATCCTAGGAAAGTCTTGGCCGTCTGTATAGTATTCAAAGAGAAAATGACAGGCAGTTTCTCTCCTGGCAGGTAATGATTTAGCTTGAGTTGTTCACTCTTACATTGTTACTGCTGATGGTGACAATAACCCTCCGTGAACAAAAAACCATTGGTGTTGAGGGAACTTCAATTGATGCAGCATGTTGTAGCACCTTTCCAGAGGTTTGCATACCTCATGACAATTTACCTGTCCTCTGCACTCCCCATAGAGCAAACTCATTGTCTTTGTTCTGAATGTGATCAGTGCTTTGAGTGAGCAGATGTCCAAATATACATCTACAACGCATATGGAGGAAACTGAGCCCTAACCCTAAACACACTATATAACAGTAAACAACCAAACTAGATGAGAAAAGGGAATATTGTCTCATGTGAAGATTTGTGATATGGCAGCTAGATTAATTTAGCTTCCTAAACTACCTCAAGAACTGATAGATTTTACTGCAGTTTAGACCAGCCACATAGCCCCGGAATGTCCACAATTCAAGTGGAGAGCTCTGAGAACGGGTAACCAAGGACAGACTTGTGATAAGGCTTCAGCCTGAGCCAAATTTTTCCAGCAAGCAAACCACCCTATTTTCAAGATGATCAATGCGTTAAATGCTGAGCTGTTCTGAAAATGAAATAATCAATAGTGAATACAAGATGAGGACCCCAACAAATCAAAAAGTACCATTCTCCGGCAATCAAATCTCACTGCAGCTGCATTCAAACTGCATAACTCATCACAAGGCATGCTGTTGTGAGGATGAAATCACTGGGAGGTTGTCAGGCTTCAATTGGTTTCAAACATTCTCCTGGGAAGGGCGGGTTGCTATAATCTTGAAGTTATAATGGTGCCATCAACGATACTGTGACAACTATTGTTGTAACATCGCCTCTGGGG
Source organism: Coracias cyanogaster (assembly GCA_033124195.1). Lineage (NCBI taxonomy): Eukaryota > Metazoa > Chordata > Aves > Coraciiformes > Coraciidae > Coracias > Coracias cyanogaster. The sequence continues at coordinate 122,669 of JAVSBS010011174.1, forward strand.
AATAAAAATGTAAACATATCTCAATCATGCTGTTTAGATTTAAAAAGAGAATAAAGATATAAAATACAGAAATATCTAGATGTGTCTGACTATGGCATAACTGGTATTTGATGAGTAGTATTAGTCTAAGGCTCAAATTCAGATGCAGAAAAGAACTGTCTTCCAAATGGTACTGTAATAGATGAATAACTAGGTCTTGAATCAGGTGTTATTTATAGAGACATTCACAATTCTAGCCTTGGCAATCACATTTGCCTTCTTCATCTGTGGGACTGTCAGGAAGGAGACCAGAAGAAAATGCCTCCACTGTTATTCCCCAGAATTTCTTGCAAAGCAGTTGCCTACTTGGAAGGATACTCAAAATATGTGGACTTCAAACTATTTGAAGACCACAAGCCCCAAATATAGTTTCATCAGTATAGACAACATCAGTATTAGCCAACAAATACGGTTGGCTAGTAATCTGTATTCTATATCAGAATTTTCCCCCTCCAGGATTTGTTTTGGACCCAATGAAAAATGGAGCTGTAATGCCTCCTACTGGCTTTGTAACTCTTAGTCTTACCTGCCATGCCTCAGGAAAGTTGCCCTGAGATCTTTGAAATATTAATGTTGACATAATGAAGGTAAAGACTGCCTCAGATTAGGTCTCTGATACGAAGACTAGGTGCTCTTTGAATTTAAATGGAACTGAAAGAGATGAAAGCAGTAAATGACCCACAAGTACCTGTCCAATAGGAGCCATGCATGCATTTTATCTTACAATTCTGCTTACTGAATAGATAAGGATGTTTTTTGACAGGTTATTTCATCTGATGTTATAAAAAAACTGAATATGCTTTTTATATTGTTATCACTCTAACACCCCTCAAAATTCCTTTGATTCAAATGTTGGCCTGATTCAAAACTCACAAAGCACAACCACAAGAATAATTCCTTTTTCTGGTACTACCTCTTTTCCACAGGCTGTAAATTGTACCAGACATAATTTTAAATTGTTCTTGGGATGAAGAGCCTTATAAGTCACTATGTTTGTAGTAAGAATTTATGTTTCAATACTACTGCATCTATCTAGCCCTCTCATGCAATCTGGAGAGGAGACTATAAATCAACATGTTCAAAATATTTAATGAAATATATATCTTATTATTTAGGAGAAATTATGTGTTGTTTTAAATTATAGGTTTTAGTAAAAGGACTGATTTAATAATTGCAAAAGCAGTGTTCATCTGCCATGTACTAGATGTTGGTGGACCTCCGCTTTTGGCAGCTGTGTTAGGCAGGATCATCACTGGGTAGGTACCACACAAATTTTGAGTTTTCTTGCCATGATCACTGATTTGGGATTACTAGGCATATTCTTGGACTGTGAATTCTCAGCCCAGCAGTGATGCACCAGCCTGTTCTATAATTTAAACACACTCTCTTAAAAAACTCCAAGTACTTATCCCATTTCAAATTCCCTTCTCAAAGACAATTTTCATTCAGATGGACTTAGCACAGGTCAGCACATGATCATTAAATTTAACATTGGACTATTGGTCCCTGAGGAAAGCACAAGCAAGCCATTGTGGACAATACTAGAATTGAATTTAGATAAATGTGTAGCATGAAGTAGAAACTATAGAACAACCATATAGATAGGTTTAAGAGCATTAAAAGTGTTGTAACTTTAAAACTCATGATTACTATGTAATAATTTTTGCTGATAATTCAAAGGAAGCCCAGTCAACAGGACCCGTGTTGTCTGAGGACAGTATCAGTATCAATACTCCCACAGATTGAAATTACTTTACGGAAGTGTGAAAAGCCAGGGGGTTTTTTTTGTTTGTTTGTTTGGTTTTTTTTCAGGAAAATGAACAAAAATACTTTAAAATGTGTGTACAAAACAAAATACAGAGTGGTTCTTTATCAGACTTAGGAAGTTATTCCCCTCGTGTCAGCTGAGATTTTGTAACTGTAAGTATTTGTGTCATCTCAGCCCTCTTCTTGGCTTGTTAGGTCAACTCAGTTGATAAGGTATTCTGAAGAGAAGTTACTTCAAATGAACTTTTTACAGCACCTGTTAAAATGGATACTTGATTTTAATAGCAGATTCTGGGCACACTGTCAACAAAAGTAACTTATACCACTATTAAAAACAGGCCAGAAAATTACTCCATTTTTTTCTAGTTTGAGTTTAGTTTTATGTAGAGCAAACATTATGCTGCAAATTGGTAAATTTTCTGGCTGGCTGCTGTCTAGAATGGATTGTATTAGGAAGTGTATTGTATTACCCTGCGGACATTGTGTCAATAACCATACAGAATGAGCATTGTTTTTTAGATGTTTTCTATATTATTACAGTGAACTGTTTAGTGTACTTGTCATACCACTAGTATAATTAAGATATTTAAGTTATTAATGCCATTTGTTTCTCATTTTTTGACAAAACCCATGTAATTCTGTATTTTATATAAAACTCACAGGAAAATATTACTGGCATATTTGAGGACACATGGTTTTGGAAGCATTACGTTAATCCCCAGCAAGTTATTTAATAAATATGGATTTTTCTACCTCAAGTAGATATTTGAAAAAAAAACCTTCTCATAAATATTGGATATAGAAATGTCCTTACAGTAACAACTGCCAAAGATCTGTCTTACGCAATAAAAAACTTAATGAAGTTCACCTGTGGTTAATGATGTTTTTCTCCCTCTAATTTTTTACTAAATGCCACCTGTTAATAGCATAATCAAGTGTGCTTCTACTTTACTTCTATAAATATCCACGTTCTTCCCTGTAGAACGCTGCCAGAATTGCACCAGATGTGAGTCTGATACGATGTCTTTTAGTTGCAGTTGAAGGTAAAGTAAGTCTGATCCTCCAAAGACTATCTACTCCCTTTACTTTTGTTCACTCCAGCTAATTCCACTGAAGGTAACGGAATGTAAATGTACATACATCTTTGGAGGTTCAGACATAATACTAGCTGAATAGAAAGACCAGTAACTTACGACCAGAAAAGTGAAATCAGGCCAGTAGGGCTGGCTTCCTGGAAAAGTTAAATTTCTTATTATCCAGGCACACCTGGTAAATATCAAAATAGCAAATGCCTAGTGCACTACTGTGTTACGCCAGGTTTATGTCAGGGAAACCCTATATGCCCGAGCAGGGGGCTTCATAGGCCCAAGAGGCTGAGGGTCAGATTCCAACCCTCTGGAGTGCCTTCCCTCTTAAACACATCTTTTAAAATGTATTTAATGATTTGTTTCCTGCTTTAGTGTCTAGCCACCTTTGAAGTCATCCAAACACCTAAAAGGAATGAATCTTTAGCTTCCAATCTCTAGTCCTCAGATCATCTTTAACAGATGCTGAGAAACTAGGACCAGCTCCTTCCTGAAGAGCAGAGGAAGTCCGCCCCACTGAAAAAAGCAAGGGTTTAGAGAGATATCTTGAGAAGATTAGCTTGTGAACCATTTGTGAAAAGAAATGCTTCATGACTGCTGCATGCAGACATCAGAAAAATGTGGGATTCAAAAGACCAGCTATTTTTTCACCTTTTTCTATTGATGTCTGTGTGCTGCTCTTCTTCCAGCCTCTCAGTTGCCGTGTGCCCTATTCATACAGTGCCCACCCCTTCACACTTCACTTGTAGTGTGTGAGCACTATCTAGCTGTAGCAGTGCTCTGGTATTGAATTTGTTAAACACATTTGAAATCATCTGATATTGGTGAATTCCTGAATTCTATACAGATATTTTCATTTTTAGAAACTGGGATTTTCCCCCAGAACTGTTACTCCTTTTCATACCTAATGATTTTCTTGGACAGGTCAAACCTCTGTGTTTTCTTGGAAAGGAAAGAAGTGCCTGTCTTTTATGGTATTAATTGTATCAACCATACAGTGTCTTGTAGCTTTTTTCCTTCTTTCTTTATTTTTATATGCAGATATTTCTCATTCTCATTTTGGGACAATTCCTATCAAAAACAAAATTATTGTTCTGCAGTGATATAGCTACAGTCTGCCAATATGTAGTAAAATGTCACTGACTGCAGTTGCTGGTATGTGAAGCCTTTCCCAAGAGTACAGATCTGGCAAGCTTAATTAATGTAAATCTTAGTCACAGGCATTGCCCCACTGCAATTAACAGAGGTAACATTTGCTAGTCTGAGCTCACAATTTTATGTTCTATAGCTCTGTGAGCAGCAATTCCAGGCTTTCCTCAAGTATATTCCTCCAAAGTGTATATGCCTCTTTAGGAACAATTTGCCTGACACATGCCCTTTCCTCAGCTTTTGTATAGTCCCGTAATGAAAGATAACATGGAAAGAGATTTAGGATTGAGTTTGCCCAGCTAACATACAAAAGTCATTTGGCAGCTGGGACTCCATGGGGAAGGATGTAGTCAGGAAAAAACACTGTCTGGTTCATAATGAATGTTTTTGAAATCCTCATGAGCCTAGGTACTTACTGACAAGCCCAGCAACCAATGTATCTTTTTATGAAAACGTTTGCTTTTTTCCCCCAGTACCTGTTTTTAAGCATCCATCAGTAATATTGCAGATAATCAATGGCAGTTAATCTTATCAGGTCACAACAGATTAAGTTATATTTTGCAATATAAATTATTATTTAAATGTTATTAAGTAGCATTAGCTCTATGGTAACAAGCGATTGCACATTCTGTACAAACAGATAAGCCTGCTCTTCCTACGCCTGTATCTGGGGTGCTGTGCTGAGGTTGTTCTCAAAGGGAGAAGGATATGATTACTGAGATAAAACAAAATCACACATTACAGTCATTATGGGGAAGAGGGAGGGAGAATGTTAAATGTATTTAAACTGCAGGAGGTTAAAACAGTGTGTGCCAAAAATCTCCAAACATGTCAGGATTAATAACAGCTGGAAGCATGAGCAGAGCTGACTCTCCCTTCCTAATGCACAGTTCAGCATTTAAGGTGCCAGGATGCTGAGCTTATCTCTGATTTATCAAGCTCTTTCTTTCTATTTCAGCAGCCCTCCCGTGTAATGGGTATCACTGATGATAAAGAAGGTACACAAATGCTAAACAACAAATTCATTCCTTACCTCTGGTGTAGCCAAGGAACAATGTTTCAATACACTGGATTATGTCTTCACACTCTTGAGGAATAACTAAGGGGTAGCAATTAAGAAGAAAATAATTTTAAAAATCGCAATCCAGGGTCACGCTCTTAATGAAATAATATGAGACAACAGAAAACTCAGAAAAAGCACATGGCTTTCAAATAAAAACATAGCCCTCTTGAATGAAACCTCCTACAATAAGATCAGAAAGCAAGCCCTTTAGATCCATGAGGTGTAAAACCGGAGGGAAGTGGCATGTGAGCGACACTGACTGATTGCATTTCAAGCTGCATTTGAAGTGAAGACCTTCAATGCTAAAATGTATGCGTATCCTACTCCAAACAGTCACATTCTGCTAATCTGCATGATGGCATGTTTTCATCTTTTGACAGCCAGTAGGGCCACTTCTTTGATGGTGTTTACACATCTCTTATATGGGTAAGGCAGCCTATTATAAGCATTTAAAGCCCCTCAGTGTTATGTTAATGAGCAAAGTTTTATGATAAATGCTTGCTTGGGTTATGAATTCTAAAAGAACGAACTAAAAGGAATACCATCCATAGGTGGTTTGCATGAATATCTTTTAATGAACATATGCTACAAGAGGATGAAACCTTTCATTTTACAGCAGGCTTCTTAGATCTTCCTTGTATCAGTTGCACTATCAGTGCAAGTTACCATTACAGCTACTTGCACTATCAGTGTCCAGAGGTAGGAAGCAGAGTTATTAGTTTCTGATAATATTAATTCCTTTAATTAACAGTATTTTCTACATAAAGAGTCCTAAATATTTTAATACTATATCTGTTCTACAAGAGAAAGACTGAATCACAACTTGACAAAACATCTTGCCCTGAGATTAGGCAGAGGGTCTACAGCACATGTAGGAAAGGATTCTAGTGTCTGGCCCAGTCCATGGTCCCTGCAGGGATTTAAACTGACACCCTGCTGGAGACAGCCTTAACCAGATCCTAAGCCTACAATTTAGTAACGGGAATAAAACTAGACAAACCTCCAAATTCTACCCCACCACATGCATTAATAAATGCCATAAAAATAGCAATGATGGCAAATGTAATACAGGGGTCTGTGGCTGAAATGCTATGTTTTGTTTGACAAGGAATAACACAGACTTAATCTGCTAATTGTGCATGGGCCAAGCAGTCATCAGTCTTTAATTTGTATGACGTAGTGATGTAAGACTTTCTATCTTTTCTGCAGCCAATCAGTCATGTTAGCTGTAATGGGAGCTATATACAGTTACCCTAGCGAGAATAAATCCTGTAAATTATTCTGGAATAAAAACAGTAAAAGAATGATGAGTTTTTTCCCACAAGAGAAGCCAGATACTTAAGGGTTTTCCTTCAAGCCAAATCACATTTTGTAATGAAGCACAACGCAAAGCCAGAGCCAGCACTAAATCAGTCACAAAGCTGGGACCGAAACTGTGACTAATTAACAGCTGGTTGGAGGGCAGCTGATCATATGGGTTTGCCATCAGGATGCCATTGTCTCAGTGGAAACTAGGTGGCCAGGGAAGATTGCATCTCAGACTTATAGGGTGCAACTGGAGATGTTTGTCAGTTCAGAACAAAGCCAGCATACTGCAATGTTTGTTTTAAGGGTTGGCTGTCACTTCAAAACCAGAGGGGAGGCCTCTGGTTGATGGTGGGCTTGGGCTGCTCTGAGTGGGAAGGCTCAACAGAGCTGCTTGCAGACCAGGGACTGTGGTTTGTGCACTAAAAGTGCTCTGGGGGCTGGGAGTGAGGAGTCTGGGAAGAGCCGCTTGACTTGTGAAAAGTTTAGACCAGCCTCGATTTCTGACACATCGTGGTTTCTGGCACAGGTGGGATGTGCTGGTGATGAGGCTACAACACTCTAAACCCAGCACGCAGTGAACACAGCAGTGCCTACAGAAAGTAATTTCCTGTCCTGCAGGACACTGAGGGGATGGATTCATTAGAGGCTGTAATGAAACTATTCATATGGATCAGAGGGTGTGCATGTGGATGCTCAGGATGCTGTGAGAAATGCAATGTCGCTTTAGTGTAACTTCCTACAGGGGTCTTCTGTTTTCCCTTGCATGATCTGAGCTTTCCTGATTTACTTTTTTACAACCTAACAGAAGTTAGCTACATTACTTTGCCGGGTGGGTTAGGATGTTGGCATTTCCTCAGTCAGTCCTATCCTACGTTGTCCAATTGTGACATAAACGAGAAAAGGTCAAGAAAAAATCTGTTTATAGAACTGCAAGCTACACACAAGAGGGAAATAGGGAAAAGAGGAAAGATACAATAGCATTTGCTGTCACTGTATCATTTCTAGCCAGGTCAAGGCAAAAAATCTTGCTTCCTACCTTGAAAAACCATTAGTAATAGGTCAGGAGTCAGCTGCTTCCCTTATCAGCACCAGGAGCTTAAATGTCAATGATTAAATGTTTCCATGGAGATCCCCTGAGCTTCACTAATGTGGGCACATTATTTACACCCACACTCTGCCAGAGAAATGATAATGACAGTGCATTTTGTTGTGCCCCAGCATATCTGAAGCAAGTGGTGCATCTGGCCTCTGAAACAGCATCACGGAGCACAGAGCCAGAGCTCAGAGATGTGAGAGGCACCTGTTCATCTGATTTTGGGAAACAGCTCTTGCTGGAAAGAAGCAGCCAGCGTTTTTAGTGTTACATTCTGCACAGATTACTTCAGTGCAGGGTGACTCTCACAGCTGCTCAGTATTAACAAATGAATTCTTGCAGGAGGCAACAGTAGGTAGTACATCAACTGTGTGACCTACATAGGCTGCCCACAGTTTAGTTGCTAATTTATTTCAGCTGGGGAAAGAGCAGATAAATTCACAATCAGAGGAGTGGGGGAATATCTTGTTTATTCCAAATTGGTTCAGCCTGATTCAAGCTGATTATCTCACTGGGGACTCACTCCAGAGTGACTTTCTCCATTAATATTAATCACTGAAGAGTGAAAATTATTGGTGCTATTTTGATGAATACTTCATCTGCCGTTTAAATAAACTCATTTTCACTCCTTTTCACAAGCATGCATATTGCCAAGTTATGATGATACGACTGTAAGTGAATTTTGATGTCCTGTACACATTTGTATAGCATGTCCTGAATATTTACTTTCCATCTATGGCAATGTGGAAAGAAGACATGTTTTAGGCAAAACAGAAAGAAGTGCCATGGGCCTTATTACAGCAACTTCTGCAGTCTAAGCAACTGCATACAGGTGGCTGCAAAAATATTTTGTTAGGTCATCTAATAAAATATTTGAATATATATATATATATATTATCATAGAATACAGAACTGTATATTTTAAAGCAGTATAGGCATATTTACTGGTAACCAATTATAAGCTATACACTTTTTCCACTAAAGAAAGCTTCGTAGCTAAATCACCCTTAGACACTAATTGTTGTACAGATAAGGTAGGTTATTCCATGGGCTGTGCATTTTTCCTCCTGAGATGCAAAAAAACCTGGAGGATATAATTGGCAAATGTATATGAAGTTCATATCAAGTCAGATCAGATATAACATGAGCAACTTGGATTCTCATTTCCTCCACTAGCACTGGCTTTCATATAAAGGGACTCAGCCCCAGAGCCACACAATCTTCTCCCAGTCCCTGGACTTGTTGATGTATACTGTTGAGCATATCCCTGGCTTTGCTGTAGGTTGGAGACTAGATAAAAAGCTTTTTCCTTCCTTCCTTCCTTCCCAGACACCATACTCAAGCTCTAGAGGAAGTAGAGATTTGGTTTTTTGGGGGAGAGAGGATACAGGTTTCTAGCTTGGTATAGGCATGGCTAGAAAGGGGAGCAGAACCTGCTGGAGCCCTGGCAGCTGGCAGATGTGTGTGTCCTGAGTGCTGGATGCTCAGCAAGGCTGCTGAAAGATTTCCTTTGATTAGAGGAGAGGCTGAATCTAGACCTGGCTCTTTACTGAACAGCTGGGTTGTAGTCATGCTTTTGCAATATTATTCCTGGAATTACCATTCTGTATGATGGCATTTCCGAGAACGTAGCACAGCACTATTAACTCTGATTTAGGATTAAGTGTACAGCTTAAATTAAATCCTTCCTTGGAAGTGTGGCTGATCTGTAGGAAGATGCAAAAAACTTCCCTGTATCAAATCTGTTAAACCTATTTGTTTATCATTTTGGAAAAGAGAAACGTTGCTAGTGAGAACAGTTTTCTGGATATAGGGAGGAATGTATGGTCAAATTCATTAAAAAAACAGACTTGGATTGATTGTTGCTGATCTTGCTTCAAACATGCTGTGCTTTTGAACAAATGCAAGACAGAAAAAAATCAATTAGGATCACAGTGAATTTAAGAAGAGGATGATAATGAACTTGCCAGCTACAAAGTAGATTTTTGATGTGGGCACTCTTTTCAATGCCAAACTTGGAAATGATCTTACTTACTAAACATTGAAAAAAGAATGTAGCAATGGGAATCTCTAGGTATTTTAAATAGGAAGCTGAGATGGTTGCTTCTTGGTCCCTAATTTTATTCTATTTCAGGCTTGGAAAAAGGAAGTCATCCCAGTTTCATGGCTGTAAATGGAGATAGCTCTTCAGCCTAGAAGTTAGTGGGCCATGGTCCACAACTATAGAAGGGGTTTTGGTAGTTCTTATCAATTACCACATAAAGCTGAAATCTCCATAGAGAGGTGGCTGCCTGAATGGGTGAGGATCCAGTGAATCTATGAGACACAAGCTTAGGTCATAGAAATCTTGTTCATTACATTGAAGAAATTTATAGTGTAGTTTCCAAAGTTATTCTTCTTCAGAGGGTCTTGGCCCTTTTCACCTCAGTTGAATCTGATCCAGCTGACCAGGCAATTCACATGCAGATGGTAATGGGATCTGCAAAAACCCAGAGGAAGAGCAAGGAAACGCTTAAGCTAACTGCAATCAACTCGCTTTTGATGTACCCTGGTTGGAGGTCAGTCATGTCATATAAGCAGAGACCACAAGCAGGTTCCATTCAAAATTAGTTCAGGTCCAGCTGGGTAATTAGCTTATGGCTGATAAGCAATGCTGCTTGATATACTCTAATGTACCTGACAGATGTATCACATCCTCAGAATCAGGAGTGCTGAATGTGAGGGAGTGGGTAAAGGGCATCTCTTCCCACAGGTCCCCTGCTTGTATCCCCAGTCCCACCACACACGCTTGCACCTTTATATTTTAGTCATGACCACCAGTGGAGTGAAGGACATAGCTCATCTAACCTATAAAAAGATTAAAGACAAAGCATTAAGTGCAGCAGGAAAAAGACGTGGCTAAGAAAGCTGAAGCTTAGAGACAGATTCCAAGGTCCCAACCAGATCCGAGGATGAAGAGTTCCTGGCCAGGACACTACCTGTGGCTTTGCATAGACAGTAGGAGGTAATGCTGCTTCATCCTTCCCACAGGCCAACAGTAAAACAGGGAGACCTTTGCAGGACTCATGTGTCTGGAAAACCTCATCCCACTTCAGTCATTCCTCAGATGAATGGTCTAAATACCAAGCAGCAACATTTCCTTGAGCTGATATGTCATTTTTCACTAAGGTCTAAGATTGATACCATTATTTTGACTTCCTTCCCACTTTAAAATGATAAATCTATATAATAAGGAGTTAGAGAAACATGTCTGATACTCATTTTAAATCTAGACATCCAACAGAGAAAAAGACTGCCATATATGCCTTGTAAAAGAACACTCCATTCTTTTTTTAAGAACATAGAAGAATATAATGTAGACGTCTGTATTTTTTTCTTCTGCAAAGTAAAAGTAAAGCACAAAGAAAAATCTTTCACCCTGATTCAGGCTTTAACTTCTTTTTTGTTTATTTATCTTTTTTTTTACACTGGTGCTCGCTTTTTCTGTAAGTATCATGTACCCTTTTAGAGACCCATAGGAATTGCTCCAAATCTTCAGTGTGATATTTTATATAATACTTTGCTTTATATTGTACTTCTGTCAATATGGCAGGTTTTATTGCTGTGTCATGTTGTATCCTGAGCTGTGAAGAACAGCCTAGTTGCATTAGATCTCTAACATGGACAGACAGAGTCTAACTATTGATCCTTGTCAGGAGATATGTGAAAATCTAACACTTCAAATAAACCCACAACTTTTACTAAATGAACACTGGATTTCAACAAGTTTTGAAAGAGCAAAAATCATTAGTATATCCCGTTCAGTAATCTGACTGCAGCAGTAGCTAGTATCTGATAGCACAGAGAAAGACAGTATTCTTTCCCACTATCTTCTCTTAACTGTATCCTTCCTTCCTCTCACACTAAATGTAGTTTAGTTTAGTTAAAGCTCTTTTTCTGAAATATCTTTATAAACATATGCACACATAGAGAAAATATTTTAAACTTTTTGTTGCTACTACTACCTAATACATTAATGAATTTTCCATCTGTGGGAACATAGGACCAAAATAGTATTAGCTCTGTGATTTAAAGTAAGTATTCCCTTTGATCTGAATCAGTGTTGGCACTTCATTGCTGCATTAAAATAAAATCTGTCCTTACTTCTTGCCAGATAAATGTGAAATAACAGTATAATGAGTAGCACTACCTTTTCAGGTACTTCAAATGTGCTTTTCATGGTGGCTGCAATAACACACAACACAAGAGAAATAATAAATATGCAACTTCCATTCTTCATACCCTCCCAATTCAAGACCTTCCCTATTCAATCTTTCACATTTACAGAAGAAGGAACCAGGCAGGTAACGCACCTGAGGATTTTATCCAGTAGAATAAATAGCTTGCCCATGCTTCCATTTTCCTCATGCCTGCATGTTATTTCTGCTTGCTCTTACACTGAGCCACAATGCTGTATTTTGCAGCAGACCGTGAAGCAGAGCTATGCTGACTTTTAGAGCATCAGTATCATGAGCTAGGACAGATCCTGAGGGCTAATCTGTGTCTTTTGAATTGCTCAGGAATACAAGACAGACAGTAAGGGTCTAAAGCAGCCAGTCTGTAATGCCCTGTAAAAAGAGATTCATGTGTATTAACACGCTCCCTCCTTTTGTTACTAATGCTACTGTACAGTAAGGGGTAAAGAGGCAATTTTTAAAAAAATTCAGTAAAAAATGCGTACTCTCTGTCTCTCAGTTATTTTCTTTGGGGTGTGTCCATACAGATGTATGCAGACAGACCCAACTCTTGGCTGGAAAGGACACAGTCATGTCTTGGTGATGCTGTGCCTGAATAAACTAGGACTGAATGGAGCTTGTATCTCACACACCGTGTGTGGGCCTGCATTCATACTCTATCTCTGTCCACGTGCCCTTTGCTGGCCCTAAATTTATTATAGTAGGACCAGTGTTCTGTAGAAATACTTACGCCCACTCCAGTTAGTTTCCCAGTGTTATGAGTATCACAAACAAAATTTGACTCTGATACTTAATGTCAAGAGAAGAGCTTTCACTGCAACCTCAGTCCTGCAATGCTCCCATTGAGCCTGATGTAAAAGCTGAGATGTTTACAGAAGGAAATTCCCATTCTCTCTCTTTTCCTAATCTCTACAAATCCTGAAGTGCAAGAATTGATACACTTTGCACAACAGAAAACATTGTCCAGACAAACCTCATAGCCTCTTGGCACTACTTTTTACCATCAGCTTGTCTTATAGTATATCACAAAGGTCACACAATTTCCTAGTTTATTTCGAAATATTTTATAGAAGTGAAGCAAAGTAGATCTATCTTGCAGCAGTCAATTTTAACATGATTCATATTACAAATTTCATGAACTTCTCATGTAGGTAACAACCTATATTATGCCCAGAAGTTTTACCGCTAAAAAGATAAACCTGCAGAACACTTAAGTTTCTCTTTCTCTCTCTCTTTTTTTTTAATAGCAATTAAGTAATGAATAGGTTGTAAATTAAGTTTTCTTTTCCTCAAGGTTCTTCCGCTATGCACAGAGCATAATTATTCAGGCATAATTCATTCTGGAGGTATTAAAGACCTCTTGGCTTTTACAGGTTGAGTGATGTCATGCTGGAGAGTCTTTGCTGGTGGCTGGGGATGGGTTAGTGCTACTGTTAATCCTGCATCTCAGTCTCAGAGTATGTGTACTTCCCTGTCTTTATTTCTGCCTTCTGTTAGGGATGGAAGAATAAATCCTCATTTTTATAAGATATATATCCGTCCTCTGTCATAATATTTGAATAACTGTGTAGCTGTTATTTGTTTAATGCACTGTTTCATTCCATACATGTTGTTTTTCCTAAAAAACCAAAACAACACAAAACCCCTGAAATTTTGGCAAGTTTTACATACACTGCTAGTACCCTTTGACTTTTCAGCATCTTTTTCTGTTATTCCTAGCTGTAGTAAGGTAAAATTTAGTAACACTAAGGCAGAGGCACATTTTGACATCCAACATTATATGGAAGATCACCACTGAGAGTGCTGTTTTATCAGAGAACGGCTTACCATGTATTTTCTTTGAATTTTTTGAAATATAATCCTCCCAGTGGTTTCATATTGGTGAATGAGGCAATTAGACTGGCTAGTGTTTGCTGTGGTGCTGCTGGAGTTGCACTCCTAGGCAATCTGCACAGACTTACTGCAATTAAAACTTGCATATAAAAACTATGCAATTTGGCACTGTATGCTAGGTCTAAATGCTCACTGTGGTTGTGTCTGAGAGCTTGCCTGGCTCCCAGAAATCTAAATAGCAGTCTATACTAAAGAGGTTGTTTCTGCTGTGTACAATGATTATTTGTCATGTCTTTGTTTTCATGTTGTTTGTTAGAGTTATTTCAATGGGAATGCATTTGACAGCAAATTCCTGTTGAAGTTAGCGAAATTTATAAACTTTGTTGATTTAATCAGATTTTTTCTAGTGGAAAGAAACTGAGAAAAAATGTGTACTATTAGAATGGAGGATATGCATATATGTAGAGGAAGATAGATATTGCTATTCTGTTTCAAGTTGCTTTGTTTTTAAAGACCCCATTAAAGTCTGAAATTTAAATTAAATTAGGTAGTTCCACTACAATACAAAATTAGATTTTTGTAAAGAGAATTTTTCTTACAAAAATTTCACGGTTTTGGATTTGTCATTGTTTCTCAAGGAGCTCAGATCTGAAATGGAGAATCCAGTGTGAAAATGAAATCTGTTCTCCACAGCTCTCTAGTGAGCTACTGTAGATGCCACCCATTTTCTGGATAGATGTTTCCATCCCAGAGGTATTAAAAGTATTCTTGAGGAAGTTTCTGTTCTCAGTGATCTGATATTATGAACAGGCTGTGTTATGTGCACTTCTATCAGAAGTGAAGCTTCTCCCTTGATCTCCAACTCATCCAAGAAAGGTACGTTTTTATCTCAAGCTAGTTCTTCGGCTTTGGGGTTTTTTTGGTTTAAAGACCCTGTATTGGAAGTGGTACATACCTATTGAGTTATTGGGTTTTTTCATGTATTTCTCTATTCTGATCTATTTCAGGATCTCCTTATTTTCATAGTGTGGGGCTCCTTCAGGCAGGATATCAGCGATTTCACTCACCACTTCTTTCACTAGCATGTTTAAGATGTTTGGGAGTGTCCTTTAAAATGCTTGATAGTTCTTGTTTTCTGCCAAAATGGTTTCTTTTCCTTGAATGTGTGTATGAATTTCATACATGCAAACACAGTTGCCTAATGTCCTTTTTCAATTAATGTGTATTTCTGTTCAGATGGCCACAGGGACCTTGAAGTGAAAGCTACCAGCTGCTCGTTTCATGATAACAAAGCAGCAAGCATTGACTCATTGGCATCACACTCTAAATTTGCCTGTTTATTTGCACCATGGCATAGGACACAGGGGTTGGTGTCCAGCAGCTAGGTTTACAGAGTCTAGCTGAGGTAACCACAGCTTTTGCTTATTTGTCTGCTACATGCGTCAAAGCATTTGCTTGCATCTGAGAAGAAGTATTATCACTCAATTTCACATTTTTAGGCACAGGTATCAGCTGCATTGTGTTCACTGGGGTTTTTTTTAGATTCATGTTACAGGGGGAGATTAACAAGTGTCCTGAATATCATACTGCAGTTAAATACAATTCCAGCTTATTTTTATTTTATTTTAGATTTACTTCCCTGAGTCCTAAAAGATTGGGAATGTTATCTACAATGGTTTTGTCATGCCTCTCCGTGGATATTTCCTAAAGCCGGCAGGACATTCACTGACTTGTAGTACAGATATCAGTTTATTTTGCTAGTGTTACTGATAGTTTGTTGTTTTGTTTTGTTTTTCCTGAACATCAGTATTTACTTTGTAAAGTTTAACCTGTAGCAAGGCAATTGGATTTGTCATGTAACGTGTCAAAATCAGTCTTTTTGCACGCAAGCGCTAAAGGGTGTTCTTCCATACTTCTTATTACTTCCTTGTTAGTAAGATTTAATCACTACTTTGTTTAAACAGTTTGGACCTATGCCTCTGAATAATTATTGTGCCGCTTATTCAACCTCTGGTTCCTCTGACTTCAGGAATGTCTTTTGCTTTTTTTTTTTTTTCTTTCATTTTCCTTCTGAATTAATACAAACATTATTACGAATCAAGTTCCTGAACCACCAAGAGGAGGCTTCTGAAATCTGAATTGTCCAGACCATTAGTGGACAGAGCTGCCAGTCTGTGCCCTGCAAGCAACCAAACACCTCCCGCTCTCTGAGGCAGGGACTGTAGTACTCAAAATGCTCAAAATGGTGTCATAAGACATGCCGTCAAAGATATGCTGTCAGCCTTTGGCTTTTTAAAAAATTTTAATTTAGTTTTTGTACCTATTGATAGAAATTGTCTTGTCCCAGCATCCGTAAGTTCATGTATTCACTGTTAGTTTAGCTGAAGGCTACAGCACTTCTGAAGTTGAAGCCTAGATAGTTTGCTTAGTAGTCTACTTGTGATTCATATTTTCCTAATTGTGTTTTGTCTATATAATTTAAATTTGTCTGGGTTTTAGCTTTGGTTTGTTTTTTGTTTTTTTCCACAATGCTGTGGAAATCTCTGTAGTCTGGCCCATTTGCTGATGTCCCGCTGCCTATTTGGCAAGCCATTTCCTATTTGCATGCTGCTTTGTCTTTGCATCTGGTGCTTCTCTGAGCTTTCCAAATCTTTTCATTTTTTGCCATTTTTTCACTGCCTTAATATCCTCCATGCACAGTCTCATTCTCTCAGTTCCTGTTTGTTTCCTTGATGTATTGCAATACAATTGCTTTGATTTGTCTTTATGTTTTGGCATAATGACATCTCTTGTTGCAGTTATGGTTAGTAACTCAGGATACTTCATTTCAAGGCTAGATTTACCAGAAGTGATACAGATATATTTCTACCCCTACTGGTTGGGGACTGAGATAGAGCTATATCTAACCTTGTGCTTTCATTAGGATTTCAGCAGCATATCCCCATACCTGCCCTTTAAATACTTTTTTCTTCTTCTTTGCAGTATGCATTTGGTATATTAACTTCTTGCCTTGCTTTTTTGTTCACAGCATGTAAAGTCTGCTGTGATTCACATTCTGGACTGAACTTGGAATATTCTCTAACTTTCCACTTGTCCAAAGCATTTAGTTATTAGTATGAAAGCTAAAAATATTCTCAGCTGTGCTCCTGAACTTTTGATCCCTGTTTCTAGTCACAAATTACTGCATCTTTTATGAACTGTTAGTTGCATGGGTCAGCTACTTTTTGCAGTGCAGCAGTATCCCAACTGATTGCTTATTCAATGCTGGTTGTTGAAAAGGTACCTTTTTATTATCTCATTTCAGAAACAAAATGCTTCTGGAGTAGTTATTGTACTGCACTTGGGTCCTCCTGTTTGCATACTGACACATGTAGCTGGTAAGATAACATGCAGAAACCTCTGTTCATAATATGAATTTTGCATTGTTGCATTTGTTTTCCCTTTCCTTTTGTCTAAATCTATTGTTGTTAATTAGTTTTAACATTGTTAACTGAGCAATGTCTGTTCCCAGTAAGTATTGCTTCCTCTCCTCAAGCACTATAAATAAATCCCAAAGTTAACATATCTCCTCTCCCTGTGTCACTTTCACTCTTTAGCTAATTATTTTTGAAGACTTCCGTTCAGTGTCAGCAGGGGTTGCACTAGATGACAGCTCTCGATTAGCACTCCTGTAGGCACAAGCCAAACCAAAGAGGAATGAAAAAAAGAAGGGAAAAAAGAAAAAAAGGGAGAGGGAAAGAAGTGAAGGTCCGATCCCTCCCACTTTTACAGAACAGATGGAAGTACACAAT
This sequence comes from Coracias cyanogaster, assembly GCA_033124195.1. NCBI lineage: Eukaryota > Metazoa > Chordata > Aves > Coraciiformes > Coraciidae > Coracias > Coracias cyanogaster. The sequence goes on from JAVSBS010011174.1 coordinate 140,032, forward strand.
CATAAGGTATTGTGGTGGGTTGATGCTGGCTAGACACCAAGTGCTCACCAAAGCCTATCACTTCCCTCCTTAGCTCGAGAAGGGAGAGAAAATATAATGAAAGGCTCGTGGGCTGAGGTAGGGACAGGGAGGCCACTCACCAGTTACCATCATGGGAAAAACAGACTCAACTTGGTGAAATTAGTTTAATTTTTTACCAGTCAAATCAGAGTGGAATAATGAGAAATAAAACTAATCTTAAAACACATTCCCACAGCCCTTCCTTCTTCCTGGGCTCAACTTTATTCCCCAATTATCTACATCTTCCCTCTCAGCAGCACAAGGGGGACAGGGAATGAGGGTTACAGTCAGTTCATCACACATTGTCTCTACTGCTCCTTTCTCCTCAGGAGAAGGACTTCTCCCACTTTTCCCAGGAAAAAAACCAGAATTAGACTCCCTTGTCTCAGCTTCTTTACATGAACATTTAATATTCTCTGTAAGTGTTATTTGCTTGTAATGAGTCAGTAAGCCATTAAAACTAAGCAGGAGGTTTATTTCTGCTATGCACACACATGAAATGATGTTCAATACAATTGCTTCTGTTTTTACAGTTATACAAGCATGAAATCAATGATTATTTTAACCTCTCAATAGAACTTTATTTTCAAAATTACTCTTCCAGCCCAATCTTCCTGGTAATCTATTAACATGAGTAATGACATTTTAAAAATAAAATATTATTAGTTGTACATCAATATAAGTGTAGAAATGTGACTACACTCTGCCATGAATTTTCCAATCTGCCACGAAGCATGAATTTTCCATTCAAAACATTTTTAAAGTTTCTTTAAGTTCATGCCTCTTAACTTTACTTACCCTGAAAAGTTGAATTATGCAAAATTTAAAGCAGCTTTGGGGAAGCACTAATAAAGTCTAAAAAATCCATTGCAGCTGGGGAGTTCATGGTGAAAAGTCATGTGGCTTAGTGAAGTTTCTGACTCCTGCCTCGATACCCCCAAATTATTGAGTTCTCAATAAACAAAATTCTGGAGCTTCTGCCTCTACTCCTATTTCTAGACAACAGACTATTTCAACTGGACAGTCACACTTTTATTTCTCTGCAACACATCTGCCAACTGTGGGTACAAACTTTACAGTCAGCTGTGATCTTTATGATGAACTCACTTGGCACCTGCTTAGTGTTTAATTTTAAATCCCTCATAACACTTTAAGAGAACCCATTGAGGAGGTAGGCTCATGAAAACTACATTTTGCTTTTTGCTTTCAGCTTGTATGAGGTGCAGTGAGACCTCAAATCACATGGTTTAGGCACAACCTCTAACTCTTTTTGCAAGGTAATAAATAGCTTGCATTTGGATGTACCTATTGTTGGAATATATTGGATATTCCTCAGGACATATGGTTTCTAAGATCATACTACTTAGTGCATACTTAAATGTATAGTTGGGTTGTAATTCTATAGTGTACTACTGTGAAGATGAGAAGAAGAAAAGGCAGGTACCCAGGAGTAATCTAAATTTAGCTGAATCAACTCCTGAGTCATCAAATCTTGCAAATAGCCTTGCAGTAATGAGTTTAGAGAGGCTCATGAAAGATTTGCTTCAAGTGCTACAGTCAAAAGTCCATTTGCCACTACTATTTAATGAACTAAAGCCCTGTAGTAAAACACTGAAAGCTAGACAATGTGCCTTGAGAGGAAAGTAGGAAAAGCTGACAGCTTAGTGGCCAATACCCCTGAAATAGCATTTTTAGAGGGAATTATTCTGAAAGACAAACTCCCAAGCTGTCTCTTAGAAAGTGAGAAATTACTCTATTAATGAATAGGAGAATAGGCTCCAAAAAAATGAACTTAAAAGTAAAAACAATAGCAGTGGATGAGAAGGCCCTAGAAAAGTGACCTAGGGGAAAAAAAAAATCCCTTCTCCTACAGGCATATCTAGTAGTAAACTTAAATGAGAGTATGAGCAGGATAACCAAACCAGCTGCTTGAGATTTGAATGCCCCAAGAAACCTTCTCTATTCCCTGCTTACATTTTAATCCCAGCTGTAGACAACACTTGAAGAAATAAGAGCCCCAACTCAAAAGGCCAAACTCAGTGCCTAATGCATCCCCGTTTAGGTATTAAACTCCAGTCTTCATATACATGATGGGCTACATTATTCTTCTCTTCCTGTGGTTATTACTGACTAAGCCCATTCCTCTCATAAAACCCCCTGGCATTTGATTCCCCCAGCACACCCAGAGCTCCTCTTTAATTACAGACTCTATCCCTTAAGCCTTCCCTATTTTTCCTGCTTCCTTGTCCCACTGGAAATCAAAGCTCTCTACTTTTCTGGGGCAGGCACTCCTGTAGCTGCAGCTCAGTGTTTCTGGCCCTTGTTCTCACTTTCTATTCCAATTTCCCTTCCCTCTTAGCTCTGGGCAGACACTAACCTTCCTGTTGGCTATGGTAGTCATCCAAACAGAAGACGTACACATACTGTGGGTGCCACAGATCTTCATAAAAGTAGTCATTGAGACCAAGACTCAAGCCTGCTTACATGTCCTAAGATTGCACCTGGGAGAGGACTAGAGGGATGTACCAAGCATAAGGCATGGAGATGACACCTTTACCTGGGTTCAGCTCTTTTTCACTCCTTCCTGCTAATGCAGCTGCACACGGGAACCAGAGGACGTTGTTTGTCTTCCAGGGATAAGTTTTAGTTAATTCCCCCATATGTCCTTTTCTCCTCCCTCCCTCTTACCTGGTCCTGAAGAAGAACCAAGCTTACAGGTTTGGAGTGATGATTTTTGTCTTAAACTCATGGATTTAAAAAAAAAAATCATCTATATTTGCAAGCAATTGTAATACAGAGATGCTGTGAACTATAAACTGTCATGTCATGCATAAAAGGAATGTTAATGTTGAACTCAAATTCTAGCTGTGCTCATAAGCTCCATAAATCACAACTATAAATAGACCTGAGTTAGTGCCATGGGGTAAGCCTCTGAATATTCATCAGGCTCTCACTTCATATTTTGTCACCAGAATAAGCCTTGAAACCGTAGGCAGTTTGCATCGAGTGAATCAGAGGCAAGGTAATAGCATTATGATAACAAAATATATCAGTGTGATAAACAACTGATATCTGCAGATCATTTATATTGTCCTTGTGTGTAAAGTGAAAGCCATTTATTCAAATGTCATAAATAGCTACTTTGATTAATAAGATTAGATGTCCTTGATAAGACACTGTTTTCCTGAGGATATCTGGAGGCTAAATATATTATGATGTTCAGAAAAGAAGAAGAAAATATTTTTTCATATTCATTCTGTAATTTTTGTCCATTATTTTAATGGTAACATACAAATGATGCATTATAAAAATAAAATCCTTTCTCTAAAGATTTTGTAATTTAAAGGACCCCAAATTTTTCCTTCAGAAACATCTGAACAATTTTTTTTCAATAAATAATAAATCCCCTGAAAAAAAGTGCATTTAAACCATCACACTAATCATGTTTATAAAGTGGATTTAGTAATTATTTTAAGCAGAAAAGATGATAGAACAGATATAAAAATGAAATTAACATTTCATTTCACCATTTCAAAAATTCCTTTTCGTTGCCATTTAAAGAGGACATATTCCTTCAAATACATTTCTTTTTAAATATCTAAAAGGAGGAAACAAATATCTTAAAAAGGGGCAAAGTAATGAGGTGGAAACAAATTTTAGCTCAGGCTGAAGGAGCTGGAGAGGATACTCCACATGTTTAAAAGAGAGAAGATTTTGTCTCTGATTTGTGATACAAACGACAGGCAGGGATAACATGTAAGTAGCTTTGATGAGAAGAGCAAATATTGATAAGCAGTTTAGTTATCTGAAAATTGAATGGAAAACAAATGCCAATCACCTGCAGTTACGAAAATATTTGCGTGGAGGCAAAATGCACTTTTGAGGACATTTCTGGTTACATCACTATATGCAACATAGTGATGTGGTTGAACAGCTCAGGAGAGCTCCTGAACATTTATTCAAATTTTTCACTAGGAATCAATTCAACCGTATTAAAGCTGAGTTGAAGTGTATTAATGAGTAAGTGTGACAAAATTTCTAATATCAGTCAGCTTGCAAGGCTCTATAGCCACATGGAGGGTAAAGTTCTTCAAGAACGTTACTTTTCTGCATATACTGTTTTATTCCAAAAATTACTATAAAAAGCTATCTTCTCATTAACCCCCTTTTTTTTAAATATTGGATATTATTAATTTTATTTGCTTATTTGATGGCAAAGTCTCTATTCATGCTTACTTCTGCAAAGTCTGAAGAACAAACATGTAATGGATACTGAATTTCTGAGAAAGGGAGGGGAAATGAGGTCACTTGTCTACTATGTCATTCAAAGCCAGGTCTTAACCCTAGTCCTGACTTAAAGTTCAATTGGTCTATATGAATTAATGTAATTTTTCACTGAGGGCACAATCTGAGTTCCTGAAAGCTTATCACAGACTGCAAAACCATTACTACAAGCAGGAAAATAGAAGACAGCAGGGATCCAACATGAACCCAAGATTTTTAACTTGTGGGTTGTTATTGCAAAGGTGGCTGTGAAGTGAAAAATATTTAGTGGTTAACTGAGCACATTTACATTTGTATCATTAAAAAATAAGACCATGGTTACTATGATACCAGCACTACGAGAAACACATTAGCATTCATTTTTATTTGAATCATTTGTTCTATTTGGGGCTCCAAGAAGTATGAGTTTCTATTTCCATTTACACACAAGGGAAAATCTGAAATCCAGACCAATAAAAAAAATTTCATCGTGTGTTCAAGGAATGCTGAATGATAGCAAAATACACAGTTTAGAGATATGTTGGATATTGTATTGTGTTCCTCAGTGCCTAATACATGCAGTGGAATTTTTATTTTGTATTTTCAAAATGAATAGCTCTCTATCTGCTTCTATTAAGGTAAAGGTTCTCAATGCATTATTCTTCTGCTGCCTCTGAAATCAACATTTCTTTATAATACACTGAGATAATGCATCAGTATTCCTCCTAGCTTCAAAAACTCTGTCTGCTATTTTTCTTTTAAAGGCAATAATCTCTAATACAAAAAGCGCAATAACACAATTAAAAAAAAAAGTAGAAAAAGATTCATGGTTACTTGGGATGAGCCTCCTCAAATAAATTGGCAATGACTCATGTAACCGAAACAGTCTCATGTATTAATTAATGGAACTGTTCCTACTCATTTGGATCCAGCTAAGTGAACACCTAAGGGTCAGAATTTGGGCATTCAGTTACCCACCATGGCACAGATTATGATCTGAATTTAACCCCTTTCTCCCTACAAGTTCGCTCCATGGTTAACGGAGATGAGGCTGTTTTATTTCATGTAAGTGTTGTGTTGGTTGGTATTTGTGAAGCCTTCGTGCTCCTCAGCAATAAGGAACATGAGCAGTTTCATAAGAGGAAACATCTTTCCTCAAGTTCTCATGCAAGCTACAATAACAAAATAATTGCACAAAGTCAGAATAACCGCACAAGAAAACTGTTAAAGGCTTTCCTATGAGCATGTGGAAAATGTCTAAGAAAACTTCCCGTCTTGAAGACCTAGTTTTCTGGAAAGAAAGAAATACAAAAGAGCATGTTATATTCCTAGTCTCCCTAGGCACAAAGACACCCAGAGCAAGGCACAATTAAGGTCAATGACATTCTTTTGGCAAATCCTGCACTGCTATTTGACAAAGTGTGTTAGAAGGCTTACACTATTCTCAGATTGAATAGGAAAGTAAATCCACCAGACAAGCTCTTCTGAAGAAAAATAATTACATAACTCTGGTTTAAGTAATTTTTGAGTAGAGACTATCAGTAATTCTAATTATATTTCACATTTTCTTGCCACTTGACAGGGATTGCTGTGCTTTTGAAGCTCAACCTGGACTTGAGCTATGACTATAACAAAAATAATTTATCTTAAACTGCTGTCATTAAAAACAGTATTATATTAGTCCTAAGACAGGAAAGAGGAAAAGAATATAATTTTATAGTATTATAACTGAAAGCCTCAGGCATCTAGAATGCGCACTTTCCCAAACTTGACCTACACTCTGCTTTCACACTTTCTTCTGGCAGTAACTAAAAATCAGACATTAGCATGGACTTCGAATAAAAATAGTCAAATTGACTCAGGTGTAGGAAAACAGTATTCACACATTCCTCCTCAAACTCGAAACAGATAAGAAGGTGGAATACATGGCATATGTGTGTCCTGGTTGGCTGAGAGGTTTGGAAGACCGGATTAATTGTTGGAAATTCCACCAGGCTGGGGTTTTTTAAGCCCAAATAGAAAACAAGATCTATTGACAAATTTTACACGGAAATGTTATTAATTTGTTCTGTGTTGCCTTTTTTTAAAGGTTCCTGGCACATCAAAAATTGCCTTCAAATTTTTGAGACTGCCAGCCTCTGAATATTTAGACATGAACCCAAACAAAAACTGCGCAACATCAGTTCCAGCTAGAAAACAGAAATTATTTGTGACAGTTGATATTTTAATAGAAAATATGAGAAAAGAAAATGGAGTTTTAAAATTCATAAGAAAGTAACATCATCTTGTTTACTAAACAAAGATAATATTATGTGCCTAATATTCCTTGGTAACATCAAGTCTGTTGGTTACAATTCAACACGTACTGCTGTGATACATGACCAAAGATGTAGTTTTGACCTGGCCTGCTAAACTTCTTTAAGATTTATTAGTCTTAATAAATACTGAACGTACCAATACCACTATCCACATATGAGAGTACAGACCAAAAAATTAGTAATCCTCTCTTCTTTCAATCTTCACATTGAGTAGTTTTCCTTATTAGCCATTTCATATGTTTCATTTTGCTCCAATAGTTTGTAACAGGACCATTTCCGAGTACGTCACTGTCATAAACAAAACCAAGCAAACATAAGGGCAAATAAGTTGTCCCAACTTTCAACTCACACCTTACCTAAAGCTCTGATAACAAAAGATCAAAAAGGCACCTGCACCCATTGAAAGTCAATAACCCACCACAATAAGAAACTCTAACGTATATCATTTCCATTAGATCAGTCTTTGCTGCAAGAATTGAAAGACAGTTATAATAGAAAGTAATCCTGAGATTTAACTCACAGAGATTTTAAACTGTAGCCTTAGATCTCCTTGGGTGCCTTCTCTAGACTCTCTGCATTTCCCATGTGGCACTATTTTTTGTGTCTTCGTACCAAACACCATTATAGCACTCCCAAAAGAATGTTAGCAATGATGAGGCCATGACTCCAGAACCATGCAATTTCATTTCTGATGTAAGGAAGAGCAATGCTTTACGACCAAAAGATTAAAAATGTAAAGCAACTTTGTGATCAGGCTGCCATATATGCTGTTCAATAGCTCCCTGAAGAGTTAAAGAATTCTTTACATACAAAGTGAATAGCTGATTGTAGAATTACAATGGGCTTTGGGCAACTAGGAGCTCAATTAAATTTTTTAGAGCATGCATGGAAAACCAGGTCAGGAGATAATATTGAATGAAATATTAAAATCTGTCATGAGTAAAGGAGCTTCCAATGATGGGAAGTTTCAAGTTTTCCTCTTAGTAAATACACATCTTATTCAAAGATTGTTCCAACACAGGTAACAGATTCATTATGAGATAGCACTTACAGAGCAATTAGAAAATGGTGCGACGAGAATAAATCTTACGAAGAGCGACTAAAGGAGCTAGGGCTGTTTAGTTTGAGGAAGAGGACGCTAAGGGGAGACCTCAATCGCTCTCTACAACTACCTGAAAGGACATTGTAGAGAGGTTAGTGCTGGTGTATTCTCACAGGTAATTAGTGATAGAACAGGAGGGAATGGCTTTAAGCTGCAACAGGGTAAGTTTAGACTGGACATTAGGAAAAAAAATTTAACAGAAGGAGTAGTCAGATAGTGGAATAGGCTGCCCAGGGAGGTTGTTGAGTCACCATCCCTGAATGTGTTTAAGGGTTGTTTAGATGTGGTGCTGGGGGATATGGTTTATGGGAGAAGTTGTAGAGTAGGGTTGATGGTTGGGCTCGATGATCCCAAGGGTCTTCTCCAACCTGAATGGTTCTATGGTTCTGTGTAGGGTGGACTTGACCATTTGGGTTAGTGGACCTACATTCCATGCAGGTAGGAGATGGTGGATTGAGAGAAACATGTGTTTGCAAATGCCAGTAAAGAATTCCAAAGCACAAGCTGTTCCAAAATGATGCTGTGAAAAGATGTTGAGCAATGCTATTTCTGCAAAACCCCTCTCCATGGAGCAGTACAAAGCATATCAGCAAAAGTGATATAGCAAACGTTGTGTAAAAGGTGCTTGATAGGACCTGGTCCTGCACAAGTCAAATACATGGAACAAGCTGCTGACTTCTGTGGTTTTCAGTGTTTAGGAAAAAAAGTCACTATAACGAAGGTCAAAAGTAATATCTCAAATTAACGATTTTACATTTTTCAGTATCATTAAGCAATGTCAAAACTAGGCTTCAGCTATCATTCTGGCACCTATAAATGCAGCTGTCTTTCTCTACTCCCTGGTGAGGCATTTCTTCAGTTTTGTTGACATCATTGTAGAGTTTGGTGGGAGAATGAAGAAAAAGTGTATGTGGAGCATAGGGGATGGCAAAGGTGAAGAAAGTCTGGGATTTTTCTATATAGGTATATTTTAACCTGCATTTCTACTGATACATAGATGTCCCTGAAGAATATGTAGCAAGGATGTAAGACACACTCAGATCAGAAGTCCATATAGGCCATCTTGCCCCTAGTAATAGTTAATAAAGGATTATTAGGGGAAACAGGGTAAGTACAGACTGATCCTTTCCCTAGCATAATATACCATATTTCAGTAGTTTACTGGCTTCCTAACTGAATTCAGCAAGAATTTTGACACCACCTGCCACAAAATGCTTGTTCAAAATTTAGAATGTTATGGTGAGTGGGTGGACAACTAGTTGGATCAATAACTGGTTGGATGGTTGGTCTACGAGGGTGATGTTAATGCATCATACTCCACTTGGATACCTATGACAAATTGAGAGCAACTGGGGTCCTGGGACCTGTCTTGCTTAGCTTTATTTCATATATTCTTGTCACATTTGCAGGTGACTCCAAACTGGGGGAATCAGTTGATATACTTAGGAGCAGAGTAGCCATCCAGAGGGACCTACAGAGGTCAGAGGATTAGGTTGAGAGGGACTCCGTGAAATTCAACAAGGACAAACACCAAGTGCTGCCCCAGAGAGAGCAGAGTCTTTTCATTGACATGGGCTGGGGCTGTAGGGGCTGGGGAGTAGCTCTGTGGGAAAGTCCATAATGTGGTTGTGGGCAGTGAGCTGAACATGAGCATGAATTCGCCACTAAGTTACAGTGAATAAGCAGAGACATTCCTCACCACTTAACAACAGCAATCTTTCCCTTAATTTTTAATTACCCATTTCCCTCATCTGGGGGCTAAAAAACTAATATATAACTCATCTACTTTGTAAGATAGTAATATTTTGAAAGTAAAAAGATAAAAAGGTTATATAGCTATTAAGCCTTGTCTGCAGCACTGTACTCTGAATTTAAGCAAAGTTTAACATTACTATTTTATCTGGGTCCATTTTGAACATAGAAATGTATGCATCTATATCTGTCTCTCTCTCCAGACATATTCTAGGTGAAAAAAATGTATGGTTTAGAAAGTACCATTAGTAAGTTATTTTACAAGATATACATGGTTTTAATGGATAATGTAAGTTATTACTTGAAGAGTTACAACATATTGTCCCAGGGCAGGGGTCAGAAACATCCATTTAATATGTATTATTGATGATGGTGGGCTCTTTCCAGATGTGAGGAACCAGTCAAGAGGTTTTCCTGGATTGGGGGAGGTAGGGGGAAAAGGAGTTACTACTGCACCGGAAATACCAGAAAGAATTCTCTCTTGTGAAATGTAATATTACTAAGAGCTGTGAGGTCTTCCAAAGCTATGCTGTTAAGCTTTACCTGTACCATTCTGATTTGCTGTTGTTGTTATAAGGCATGTCCTAAACCAGAGTTAGAGACACCAGCTTCTTAAAATTTCTGAAACTCTTTCCTTATAGAATAAATAGCACTTTGGCTTGGAAGGACCTCAGACTGGCTAATAATTGCTAATAATCATCCATCCCCAAATGGTCATGACCTACAGATGGAAAAATCCTTGGAGATGAGCATCTCTAAGTTCAATTCCAAGTCGATTTGGGGCATCACCCCAGCAAGGACACAGAACTTTTTATTCTATCGAATTGGGGTTTTTCTCCCTATAACTGTGCGAGACTGGATTCGCCCAGGTAAAGCTCCACAAATTTTATCAGAGCTACAATATTTCACACTCTTCCAGGATCTGGCAGAAGACTTCATGTTTGGAATATTTTTGCTGGGGCACAGCAATAGAAAAACTTAGAGAATACAGTTATGTCTATAATCTCAGATAAATTAACTGTTACTTTCAAATATGACCTTCACTAGAAGTCCAGTGAAAAAAATTATAAAGACTCAAAATCTTCGGGGAAAATTCTTTGCTGAGGACCTCCAGTTCCTTCAGAAACTAAGTGAGCTTGCATATCTGGTATCTCTTATCTCTTGTGAATAAGTCAAGAGCATCTTGAATACTGTTTTGTGTGTCGTTAATTTGCATGGATTTGGAAGATAATAGCAAGTCAGCAAGCCAAAAGGAATGTCAGAGTTCCTTCTGATTTTTGTCTTGAAATGCTTAACGATATCTTTCATAATACAGGGAGAAGAGAGGAATGTTTAAATTACATTACTAAGAAATTATGTTATTTCCAAGGACAGGTTCCTTCTCATGGGCCTGAAGGCGAATGGGGCAGGCATGTATTCCTGATTCCACATGGAATTCAACAGTTCAAGCACTAACCTTACCAAAGCTAAACAAGTTCACTGCATGCAAGGCTATCTTATATGATTACTTTCAAAATGAAAATTGCATCAGAAGCAAGACAATGGTTGGCTGGCTTAGGGAGAGATGCTTTTGCCTAAGTAAAGCTTTGAGTTTACCTATAGGCATAATACTTGCCCTAATACTTCTCCCTATATAGAATAAAGATCTGGTTTACATCTTGTTATAAATGTGCAGCTTGCCAGGGTATCTTTACCTGCTCATTTGAATTTCAAGATTTTATTGGAGATTTTTCCTTATTTTAGAGTGGAAGCTTAGAATGCCTTTAGTCAGACACCTTCCAAAGAAAAGCTGAGTATTTTTTTACTGCAAGACGGAGCCTTCTTGTCTGGAGAACTTACCTGACTATGAATTGCACTATAAAAGCTGATTTCACTATCATCTTGCTCTTTTGTTCCTACAATGAGGAGGCATCTATGGAAATCACTGAAGGAAGTTACATGTACACTGAAGTTACCATGCAAGCTTTGCTGGTGACTGCATGAGAGGAACATGTTAATCCAAGGCTTCAGGGAAAACACAGGGAGGATCAGCTCAAGAAAAAGGATAAAAAAAGAGTGAATGACAAGAAATATAAAGATCCCATAGGGAGAGAACAGCACTAGAAGAAAGTAACAAGAAGCAGAAGAAATTAAAAAAGGTTTTCAGATCATTACATTATGAATATAAGAAGGGGACTATTTGATTGCATATTTGCTAGTAATCTTTCCAAGAGTGCTCCAAGCAGAAGTTTGAAAACACTGTGCTACAGATATGGTTTTACAAAAAGTTTTAATGAGACAGCTGCTTTCCCCCTATATTTAAATTTTTGATTTTGTAAGCAGGATTTCCAATGCAACAGCCTATTACCTAATGAAACTACTGGTTTAGATACTGCAGTTGATGCTTAGCAATTTTTAAGATTTTTTCGATAACACATGCATTATTTATATCACAGTACTGCTGAGAGAGCTGTACCCCATTCTGCTAGGTGGCAAGGTGGCATAAACATAACCATTCTCCAAAAATGTATACCATTTATCTAGAAGATAAAGAAGTTGTAGGACACAGAAAATCATAATGTTTTACTTAGGAAAGTGTTCTAGATTCCACTGGGATAGAGTTAATTTTCTTTCTAGTAGCTGTTACAGTGCTGTGTTTTGGATTTAGTGTGAGAATAATGTTGATAGCAGCCTGATGTTTTAGTTGTTGTTAAGTAGTGCTTATCCTAAGTTAGGGATTTTTCAGTTTCCCATGCTCTGCCAGTGAGGAGATGCACAAGTAGCTGGGAGGGAGCATGGCCAGGACAGCTGACCTGGACTAACCAAAGGGATATTCTCTTCCATAGTACATCATGCTCAGTATAGAAACTGCAGGGAGTTGGCCCAGAAGGGCCGACCATGGCTTGGGGATTTGGCTGGGCATTGGTCAGTGGGTGGGGAGCAATTGCATTGTGCATCTCTTGTCTTTCTTGGGTTTCATTTGTCCCTCTTTCTGTTATCTTCCTTTTCTTTATTGTTATTCTTAATATTAATATATTATTTCAATTATTAAACCGTTCTTATATCAACCCACAAGTTTTTCTTTTTATTTTTCAGTTCTACTCCCCATCCCACTGGGAGGGGGGAGGAGTAAGCAAGTGGCTGTGTTCGTTGTGTTTAGCTGGGGTTAAACCATGGTGCAAAGACAGACTCAACAGCAAACTGGGGGTACGATTAATCTCTATTTACAGACACATTTTAAATGCCTAAAATGTCTTCTCTTTGTGGAGAGAAGGTGCAAATTATGTGATCTATTTTAGACTACTGTTGTAGGGTTTAATGAACTGTACTCTAGAGGTGCCCCTTTCTGTGTGTTATCTGTAGTGGATATTGAGAAAAGTAGCTCAGATGGAACTTCCTTTTGCAAAACTAAAAAAAAAAGTCAGAAAGCATGAATTTATCCTTGTTAGAGCTCTTTAGAAGACTTCTATATGTATCAGTTTTACCATGGATAGGACATTTGTCTGAAGAACAAACAAAAAACCGAGTAACACTCAAATCAGTCCCTTATTAGGAAGAGCATTTCTGTGGATTTGGGGAAGATATGACTTAAGCCTTTGGTCTTCTTGCTTCAGATACTGAGAGTCAAGGTAGTAGGTAAGGATTCTGAGATGTGCTTTCTTTCTTATCTTGATGCTGCTCCATCTTATTAAAAAAAATACAATTGTTAAGTACATACAAATAATATCCAACACCATTTGGCTACAACACAATATTGTGGACATGTTATACATTGGAGCCTTAAAATCACAGAATGGTTTGCACTGGAAGAGACTGTTAAAGATCACCTAGTCCAATCCCCTGCCGTGAGAAGGGACACCTTCCCAATCTACCATCAGGTTACTCAAAGCCCTGTCCCAGTTGGCCTTGAACACTTCCAGGGAGGGAGCATCCACAGCTTCTCTGGACAACCTGTTTCAGCTACCCTCCCTCATTGTGAAAAATTTGTTATATCCAATCTGAACCTATCCTCCAACTTTCTTATAAACTCCCTTCATATATTGAAAGGCTGCAATAAGGTCTCCCTGGAGCTTTCTCTTCTCCAGGCTGAGCAACCCCATCTCTCTCTGCTTTTCTTCATAAGAGAAGTTTTCCAGCCTTCTGTTCATTTTTGTCACGCTCCTCTGGACTTGCCCTAACAGGTCCATATCTTTCTTGTGCTGGGGCCCTCAAACCTGGACACAGTACTCCGAAAGGGGTCTCACCAGAGTGGAGTAGAGGGGCTGAATCACCTCTCTCAACCTTCTGGGCACAGTTCTATTTATTCACCCTGGAACACAATTGGCTTTCTGGGCTGTAAGCACATATTCCTGGCTCATGTCTAATTTTTTATCCACTGGTACCCCTAGTCTTTCTCTTCAGGACTGCTCTGAATCTTGACATCCCCCAGCCTGTATTGATACTGGGGATTGCCCCAGTCCAGGTGCAGGACTTCCACTTGGCCTTGACGAACCTCATGAGGTTTACACTGGCCTGCTCCTGAAGCCTGTCAAGGTCCCTCTGGATAGCCTCCCTTCCCTTAAGCGTATCAACTACACCACTCTTCTTGGTGTCCTCCACCACTTGATAATAACATATTTGGTATAGCCTTAACTGAACCTGCCATAGCCTGGTTACTGATTTCCACCTGGACATGGAGCCATTGACTCTAACTCTTTGGATGCAGCCATTCAGCCAATTACTTGTCCATCTAACAGTGGATCCATCAAACCCATATCTCTTCAATTCAGCAGCAAGGATATTGTAGGGGACTGTATCAAAGGCCTTACAGAAGTCCAGGGAGATGACATCCATAGTTCTTTCCTTTTCCACTGATACAGTCACTCCATCATAGAAGACCATTAGGTTAGTCAGGCATGATTTACCCTTGGTGAAGCCATACTGTCTTTCTCCGATCACGTCCTCATCTTTCATACATTTCAGCATATCTTCCAAGAGGATCTGTTCCATGATCTTACTGGGCACAGACGTAAGACTGGTTGGTAGTTTCCAGGGTCCTCCTTTTAACTTTTTAAAAATGAGCATGATATTTCCTTTTTTCCAGTCTCTGGGGACTTTGCCTGACTGTCATGACTTTTCAAATATGACTGTAATTGGCTTAGCAACGACAGCAGCCAATTTTCTCAGGACTCTGGGATGCATCTCATTGGGTCCCATGGACTTATGTATATTCAGGTTACTCAGGTGATCATGAACCCAGTCTTCACCTACAATGGAAGAGACTTCAGCACCTCAGTCCCTGCTTTGAGGTTCAGAGGCTTGTAAGATGTGAGAAGAGAAATTATCATTGAAAACTGAGACAAAAATAATTGTTGAGTACCTCAGCCTTCTCCATTTGGGTTGTCACTAGATCTTCTGTCCCATTTTTGGAGGACATATTTTTTAAAATCTTTCTTTTCTGGACAAGGCACCTGTAGAAGCTGTTATTATTTTTTGCATTTCTTGCCAATGTATATAACATTGTTATATATGTGTTATGGATATTGTTAAATACAGTGTTATATACATGTTATACACTGAGCTTTTGGTATTGGCTATTCAGGGACCTCTCTTACATTTTCCACATCAAATGTTATCGTTGCAGAACATAAGAAATCTTTTAAAACTTGGGAAAAACAAATCAAAACACTCCAGTGAGGGATGCATCCTCTCAGATATAGAACAGCATAAAAGATTAGATGGGTTGCAGTGACCTGTGCCACTGGCAGTGGAAGACAACTGTGTGTGTCTAGAGGGCAACTCCTCCTGGTCCAGAGTTCTCACTATAGCCAGACATAGTTTATCAATATGATTATCTGATAGGATAGAAAAAAATGTACATTCCTTTGTAATTTTGGCTTTTTTTACTAGCAGTAGAGGCAGCCTTTAAGTGTTGTGATGCTTTCAACTACTTTTTACTCGCCTTGTAGTCATTCTTCCATATTTGTAACTTCCACATGCAAACTGATGTTGTCTTATTCAGTAGTCTTCTTCTTCCTTCTCCATCTATCTGTGCAAGTACTACTTTTAAAAGTCCAGCTGGATTTATCACATGAGAAATTTACAACAATTAGAAGCCTACTGCAGCTGCTATTTGAATGTGTGTTACAGAAATCATAATGCTGCTGACTGAGCTGAGGGCAGTTTTATGTGATCTGTGACTTTTTTGAGAACTCACTGTTTTGTTGTTTTTTTTTTTTTTTCAGGAAAAGAAGTATATGCTACCTTTCTCAAAATCCCAACATTGCTTTCGATTATCAAACACTTCTTCCAAGTTAGGCTTTGCTTGTGCACTTTCTCTTGTTTAATAGCATCCGTATGCGGCCAGCACAAATGACATAGGGTTTCTACTTTAATAGGTATATTTACATTTTAAGTTTTAAGGATTTAAAATATTAACTTAATGAAATACCTCATTTACTGTAATTCTTCAGTGCACTACTGCACAAGATTTCTGACCACACTTTGCATATGAGACTTGGAAAACATGTCCCTCCACAAATAGCAACAGATTTTGCAAGGAACTTGTAGAAATATTCTCAACAGTGGACATCTACTTCAAAGCTCTTGCACAAAAAGGAAGGAAGGGAAGGCAGGCATGATAGATACTTCAGTGAGTCAAGGAATGTTCCCATAGCTGAGTCAATTTTTACATTATTTATGTCTCTTTTCAGCAGTGAATGTTTAACAGTGTGGATCAAGCAATGAATTCTCTGGTACATGCTCCCTTTTCTGGTGGCACAGCAATATCACAGCTAGGATTTCTGCACAATTTTTTCCTGAGAAGCACTTCTAATTTTTACCAGTATCCATTTAGCAAGACAATAACATTCTAGCTACTTAGATGCTGTATATTACTTCCAGGGCTGAAAATGTTTCAGTTTCTTTCCAAAACAAGCAGGGAAAACCATTAGAAATATGGGATCTCCTACAGAGATGAACATAATATCACATCTGGGAACTTGACAGGGTTAGGGTAAGGTTTAACTTAAGATCATACTTTGACAGCAGTAATCCTGTTTTCTCTAATAATATGGCTTGTGTCAGCCCTGTTGTGAACCCTGCTCATATGGTCTGGTTCTTCATGTAGGAAGAATTTCTTTTGAAAGAGATGTTGTCTGCCTTTTCTGCCTTTGCATTCACTAGGGAGAAGTCACACAGCTGGGACAAATGCTGTTGCTGCCAGATGTCTCTGAAACAAGTGGGAGGAGATCTTTGGAGATGCACGGGATGCAGCATAAAGAAGACCCAGCACTGTTTGGTTTCAAGGTGGAATGATAGTAAAAAAATATTAGTAAACCAAATTTAAGGAGTCGCAAGTTCTTCTGAGCAACAGCTTACGAACTAATGCTGCCTATGTTTATCTTTCTTAGAAAGCATGAAAAGGTTCTGCTTCAATCTGCTGGTGTTCAGAAAGAACCAAACCAAGCACACAAAAAGATGTGGAGACCTTTGGAAAAATACAAGAACATAGCAATCGTGGTTATAGTAGGCAGGACTGTGAGATATCCATCTGCAAATTCAAGATCAGAGAGCACATAACACAAAAGGTCTTAAAGCACTTCCTTGGCACCAAAATGACCCAGAAAATTATTGGAAGAGAAAGTAAAATAGAGGGTTGTGAGAAGGCAAGAACAAGTACTCTCTTCTCACATCTTTGCAAGCTTGTATCTTGTAAAGCAACAGCCAGTGACCTGCTTCATCTCTCAGGCTAATAGGAGCTTGGCAGAGGTGGCACAGTAGCTACCAGAGCACTGATCACTGCTGTATGAGGAAAAGTGGTGGTGGTCAAACTAAACTTATTTATGAGAAGCGGTTGCTCTCAAGGGATATGCTAGTACATAGTCAGCCACTCACCAACTGCTTAATAACAGTTAAAAAATAAGAATTAGATAAATATATAAACACACACACAAAACTGCAGGCAATAATCTGCACCAACCTTCTTTTTTTTTTCAATCCAGCACTCAAGGCTGGAAGCCAGGGTAGTTCAGGTTTTTGTTGGACAATATAATACAAATTCATCTTGGAAGAAATGGATAAGATGGTAGTATTAATGTTTAAATATCAAACAAGAAGGCAAAAATAATTTTGGAGTTGCACTGTATAATTTAATTATTTCAGACATTAATGAGCAGGAATGCTCATTCTGCTACAAAATTCTCAGTTGATACATAGGTTGTTGTCATCCTTACTGTCTGGGACTCATCCATGAGAGAGTAGGTCAGAATACAGAATATAGAATTTGGCTTATTTCTATTACACAAGCTAAAGGCTGGCATTACTCTCACAGAACTGCAAATGGTCTGTGCACATAATTTATGCTTGCATGCACACAACACTTCATGATCTGTAGGTGTTAAAAGTATGCTTTCCTCCTGGTCTTCATTCTCTTAGCTCTGTATTAGTACAGCACTAGCATTCTTCCCACACGTAGCTGCAGCTAAAGTCTGTATTTGTAATATGGTTATGCTATATTCAGCCTGCTTTTGAAACAGTTGAGATTTTTATTCAGGAATTCTGAAAGTATGAAATATTACAATACAAAGCAAAATTACAAATATCAGAATGACAACTATAATAATATTACGAAATGTCACTCTGCTCTAGCTAACAGCATCTACTGGCCAGCCATTAAAATCTTACATCTCCTTTTTAAGTTCCAAGCATAGATGGAGAGTAGAAAATTAGATTCGAGTTTATTCATTATGTTTTATTTCTTTTTAATCCAAGGAACAGAGTATTAGTAACATGCATGGCATGGCTACTCATATGAATGTCTGTTGTTGGGTTAAAATGCTAAGTTCAATCAAGACACTCTAGTTGCTTGTCATACTTGCCACTGGGAATGGCAGCTAATGCTGATAGGGTGTATTTGAGCATATTTTGAAAGCTGCAAATTCACATTTCACTACTGCAGGTTACAGCTTTGAAACTAAAACTAGTTCATGCACTAGGTGAATCATATGTTACCATGGTGAGTGACTCTTTAGGAACAAGCAGTCACCCCAGCTTCATTTGCTCGTACAGTAAATCACACTAAACACGCCTGAGGTGCACTCCCACCATATTCAGGTCTACATTAGACAAAAAAATACACCAGAGCCTGCTGTAACCTGTAGAAATGCACACTTGTGGTCATTACCTGGGGTTTTACAGACATTTAAAGGAAATTCAAAGTAATGTCAAGATTGACAAACGAATCATATGCCTAAGCAGGTTCCTGAATATTTAAAAATGGCCCATTGCTCAGTGGAAGCAAATCCATGCAACTGTATCAAGTCTCTCTTAGCTATATATCTTTGATACTATGGATCAGGGGCATTTTACAAAGCTCAAGTATTTTTAAAAATATACAGCAGATGAAGTGTTAAACCCCTTGTTCTTCAAGAAAGGGCATACCTGTACTGTTTGTGAAGGACAATTTGTATCAGTAGAGTTCTTCTTTTCTAAATTAGCAGGTATCAAACATACTGCATCAATCCTTATCGTCCTGTCACACAGTAGTGGGAATTTTATTTAGATATTGAAGAGTGCAATCTGTGCTCTGGGTAATGGTAGTCTCTGGGTAAACATAGTTCACATGGCAAGGCTCAATTTTCTTAAATTCTCCTATGGGCATGCTTTGTGTGGTAATACAAATCAGATACAACTGATCAGCCTGGGCTGATGTTTCCTTTAGGGATTTTACTGATTTTGGTACTCAAACTAGTTCATTTATAGCAAATTATTTTATCCCCTCATGATACTGTGTGGTACTACAGAGACAGACTCCCTCTTTTCAGGAAAAGGCAACCAGATAATTATTTGTGGTCTTTTGGTCTGACGGTTTCTAACAAATGATAAGGCTCTGATGAGTCAGGTAAGACATTAATTTGCATATCATAAACCAACATGAGTCATCTTTAATTTGCATTAGCATACAAAGCATGCCCATAGATGAATTAAGTACATAAAATTGCATAATTTATAACACATTAATATCTAAAAATTATGACAGATATAGATTTAATTTTTACACTGGACACTTTTAAAGTAATGAAGGATATAGTATGAATTAGTTGGTTAACAAAATAGCCATTCACTTCTTGCGTATTTGCTGTAGGGAATACATATGTGCAGATTATAAAGGAGTATCAGTTGTTGCTCTGTTTTGCTAAAACTCCTTATTGTTGTTTTATGCCATCATACCCAGTGTGATGTTTTGAGAGAACTATGCCAGTGTATTTATTTGATACAGTGCCAAGTGCCTACAGAACACTGCCTATTCCCAAGGTGGTAAATGGTTAAAGAGGTAATTATCCCAGAGTAGGAAAAGATAAGGACACAAAGCATGGAATAAGAAAGACTTTTTAAATGCGGAGCAGAGAGTTAAAACTGTTTTTTTCTTCTGTCCTTTAGATATTCCTGTGCTTTTGTCTTAAGCAGCATGAACTTGACTTCACTTTTACAGGGTCAAGTAATTTTAAAAGTGACCCCTTCTAACCCTGACGATTTGCTGGCATATTAATTCATGCTTTCTTGTGTTAATGGCAAAAGATGTCTTCACTGCATCCTTCACCACAAGGAGGATTTCTAATTTATAAGAAATTACATTTCAAAATTTGATTTTGCTCTGAATCATCCCATCAAGCAAAACTGTTCAAAATTTCCTGTGAACTAGAAATTTGTTGAAAGCTCCATTTTAAAACAGCAGCAAATGTTACTTCACTGACCATGTGTCCCAGGGCCTATAACAGTGCAACTGAATTTCTTTAGATGTAGATAAACTTCATTAAACAGCTGAATGCATCCCAAGGGTCTGTGGCTTAAAGCCAGGGCTGCAGTGGCCCTGGCACAATGGAAGAGCATGACTGTAGCTGACCAAGCTGTCCTGCATCCTGCTCTGCCTCCCCTCCACCCCTGAGCCCCTTCCTAAATTTTGTAGGCCCCTGATATCCCATGATGGAAGGTCGCTCAGCCAAAGATACACCAAACAAAGGATGTTGAGCTTGATTCCGCAAATGTTAGTGAAAAATGTCAGCTTTACTTTTGTTAAGCAAGTGGAGCTTATCGTGCTTTAACCATTTGTATGAGAATAACTTAGCTACCTCCTGTGAACCTGTTTAGCCTCACTAGTTGACAATGGGCTCTACTAGTCCCCTTGTGACAATAATCTTTTGTATCTTGTGTACTCTTACGTTAGAGAGCCAGGAAATTAGTCTGGACCATAGATAAGTTTGCAGATATAGCAGTTAGAAAAAAACAAGCAGCTTGGAAAGTAATCATTTTTGATACTGGAGCTATTGAGAGACAGTAAACATGAAACCTACGGATATCAGTTTCACAGGGTCACGTTTCAGAGGGAAACTGTGTGATAAACAGTGTTTTTTTTCAAAAGGGAGCTTTTTCTTGATTTGAATTATTCATTTTTACTCTTGACCATTATTCCTATGTTGGTTGATGATAAAGCATATAATATCAAATAATAATATGGTATCATAGCAACATAAAGGATACCAGTCTCACAGATTCTGGAGATGCTGATATCATTGCATTTAGTTAATGCAAGACAATTGTTGAGCTGATATCTTTGAATAGGTTTATTTTCCAGTTATAAAAGTAGTGTTACGATCTGATATGACATTGTGCCTCTATGTTGCTTCAGGCTTCCTTTAGGAAGTCTCTAAAAGTCAATTCTTTTTTGTAATAACTATACTCTTAAACAACTTTGTCATGGCCTTGGCTCTTGAACTAGATGTGATGGAAAATATTTTTCTTTCATTTTAATGTCAAGCACCAACCTAAAGCTGTCATTCCAATAACACTGAAAAAAGTTATGTACCAGCTAACATCCCTTGCCATGCAATCTTTTTTTTTTACAGAGTGGATAGGAGAACAGCTATTTTAAAAAACAGCTCACTGAATTGTGTAAGATTAACTAGGATCGTAATCACAGAAACTCAAGCAGTATTTCTGATATATGCAAGTGTTTCAAAGCTCATCTTTCTGACCTGAAATACTACAGTGCTAGAGCTGAGTGGGAAAAAGAAAGTAGAAGTTCTAGATACGAACTTTATTTCTTTCAAGAAACTGCAAAAATTACCAGAAGTTCAAGCTGTGTAATTAAGTTTTCCTGCAAAATACCTGCAAGTGTGTTCACCTTCTCAATTTTCTGCAAACTGACAGCTGTGGAAAAAAAAGTTTCACATTGTTTCCAGAAAGCAGCCCTTCTTCCCTAACATGGTAATCTGAAAATTACATAAAGATAGAGAGGATGCAAAATTCATGGACTGGAAATGAGACATGCTTTTTACAAGGCGTCTCTGAGAATTCCAGAACATTTGCAAGCATTTTTGCCACTGTCGTTTTAGGTTTTGTTCAGAAATTTGTGTTGTTTTTACATTAGAGCAAAAGCTGCTTTTGTCTCTAATAATGTACATGGCAGTGCCACCTAGCGTGGGAAGAGAAGAATAGGGAGAATAAAATGGTTTGGGCTTTAATTTGTGTGGAAGCAAATCAATGCCATACACAGCCCTAAATGAAGAAGATTTCACCTGCCTCTAACGACTATGTCTCTAATTTCAGTAGCTCATCATTAGGCTGCATGCAGCACCAAAGACAGAAGTATGACATGTTCGTTATTTTCCCATGTGATTGTGTTACTTGTGGGATTATATGTTATGAAATAGAATTCTTCATTTAGTGTTTGATTATCAGAAACTGCCCACCTTGAACAGCATAAAATGGGATAAGAAATACAAAGATAAATATGAGAGACATGATGCTTTAATAATTTATTACTTTGCAGTGAAAATTTCTTATTAAAAAGACGGTACGTATCCCCAGCTAGTTCTTTGGAGCCAGCTAAGCTGCTACTGTCTACATGAAACAATATATTGCAACACTACAAACAGAAGAAACTGGAAAGGTAAATTCAAATACAGAGTAAAACAGTTTTCTGTTTTTCACCAGATCTCATAATGGCAATAGAGGTTGGGCATCGCAAGCACAAAGGTCAATCCGTGGCTACAGGGAACAAGGTCCTACACTAGAAGAGCCTTTGAAGTGCACCTTGACCTGATGTATGTTATAATATGCTTGATCTCTGGTTTGTGTCTGAGATATACATCCCTGAAAATTTTTGCTCATGAATGGACTCACATTCTCCCTTGTGTTTGACAGATCTGAGGAGGAAAGAATGCCAGTCCTGGTTTAACAAGCAATATTGACTCAAACTGAATGCCTGTAATCTTCCAAAGATATACCAGAAAGTCTTGTGAGCTCACCTGCTGCTTTCCCAGCTATGTGTCTTGGCTTTAGTGTGCAGCTGTAAAACCCTGTACACATTGCATGTTTCTGGGAAACATCATTTGGCATCATATCTAGTGCTTAAGAGAGACCCATGGGGCTGTTGTGCAAGGGGCCCTGGCACTGGCCACTGCAGCAAGACCTCCCCTGGGTTGGTGGCTGGCAAGGTGGGAGCTGGAGCCTTTCCACTTGGCATTGCCCCCTCCATACTCCAGCCAACTAAAGCAAAAACAAAAGCCCAAGCTGTAGCACAGCTCAGTTTTCTTTCTTTCATAGAACTCTTTAATTACACATTAATATGGACAGTGAATCCCTTAAAAAGAACATTATACTTTCTCTAGGTAAGTCAGCTTTCATGTGACTAGGCTGCAGTAGGAGGTACAGTGTTTTCCTGGCTGTACTGCAAACCAAAGCTCCTTTAGAATATTCTCTGTACTTTCCAGGCAATCTATTTCTTAGTGATATGATACACCTCTGTATACACACCAGTAGCCATGTCAGAAAACAGATTCCTGCTCCTCTGACTTCAGTGGAGACAGTACTGCACTCATACTTTCACATGTCCAAGAACAATGAATAAATACACCAACATGGAAGCCTGATAACCATGTTACACATTCTCGTCTTCAATACTTTTCTAAATGTTTCTTGATTCTCTGCTAACTTTCATTCTGTGTTTACTCTCTATGGATATTCTCTGTAAATGAGAAGTTGATGGACTACTTGTTCAGAAACAGCTTCTGTGCTTAAACAAAATTATTACTTTGAATGTTTTGGTTGTAAAGATTCTGACAGAATAAGAACTTTTAAAATGAGGCATCAAGGCATCAAAAAAAAGAGATATGCACTGAACGACAAGGTTTTAGCAAATCCAAATGCTAGGCAAACACCTGCAAGTTAAAGGAAACAATTTATATCAAATATGTTACTTGTGTGATGGCTCAATAGAAAGTCAGGTATTCTTATGCTTTATGCTTGCTGCTGTCAGCTTAAATGCAGCAGCAAAATCATTTGGGGATTTTTTTTCGTTCTACATATTGTAAAGGACTTCGTAGGAAGCATGTAAAAAAAGCACATTTTTCCTCTTTGTCTAAAGAGACAGGGATATGACTTCTATATCAGACACTGTCAAGATTAAAACATGTTTAGAATTTAAATTACTTCTATATTTAATATTGATAAATCTAATTTACAGCATTTCTGCTCCTTCTTTAACCTAGAGATAGGATTAATATTCATAAGATTGCTTTTGGTGATGTGCAAGCAATTCCACAAGTCAAATTCACTCAACCTGTATTTGCACGGAATATTTACCTTTTCCATAATATCTTTAATTTTGTCAACACTGAAAGCAGATCATGACTTTGGTTTTAAGGTTGTTAAAAAACCTGTCAAACTGTTCTGATGTTCAGCGGAGTGCTATCCTTGCCCTCCCCCCCCAAGTAAATAACAAAAAACCTCCAACCAAATACAACAATCAATATTGTTCTATTCTGGTAAGCAAATTCTTGGTATCTAGTAACTTTTGAAACTGTAGCACTACCTGCTTTATTTCTATGGTGATAATGGTAAACAGAAAGGCTATCAGATACATTCATTTGTGATTTAATGTAATCTTGGCAAGGGGTTTTATTTTTTTTTAAGGTGTTTCATTTTTTAGCTAATTCCAAAATATTTTTAAAGATAATTTTGTTAAAATAGTTCTAGACTATTTCTGTTGTTCAATTATTAGGTAAACGGTTTGCCATGTCCCACCTCTGCTAGCTGTCACCAGGGGTAGCTTGGCAAATGGTGATTCAGCCTTTGGTCAGAAGCTCATTGTACTGAGCCTACTCCAGATGTCATAATACATCTCATTGGGTTGTTTTATTTCTTTCACTTCCCTGCAGGCACCCCAGACTGGAATGGATTTATGTATTTTTATTTTGGGACTGTTTTTGCTGGAAGGCCTACAAAAATCCCAGGCTCTGCATTTTGAGAGAGCTGAAGTTGCACACCATGTATATCTTAATTTATTGAGCTGATTTATGCTCAGAAATATCTGGTCTCCCTTCAATACCCTACAGATCCTGAGATATTTTCTTTTCATTTCTTGTCCAGCTCAAAATGAAAACAGTTTGGATAAGTATCAGCCTTACATTTTTGCTATGAAGTTTTGATTATCTTTTTGTATAAACAGTTCTACTGAGGCTGCCTGGCGAATATTCTGAGACCCTTTACTGTAGCTAAAGGTATCAATTCTGTACAATATCATTATTTCTGTAAATGTCAGTGTATCCGTTGTAAAAAAACCCTGATTTATTTACTGCAAGGATTATTTTAACAGAATACACTCATTAGAATATGTCTATCACATCTTCTAGGAGGTGTTTATAGTCTCCAGCTGGGTAGAGTGTACAGAGATCTTTCTAAATGGACTGATATACCTACATATACCATCAAATAAGGCAGCGTCAAGTAGGGTCCTTACTGGGCTTCAAAAAGCAATATAGTTGCTTTACAGTGCTGTGCCTGTGGTAATTAGTCACAGTGTAGAACCGGGTTTACAGATCTGTGCATAGTGATGTGGAGTGCTCTTGTGGTTTAAGTCCAGCCGGTAACTAAGCGCTACCCAGCCACTCCTTCCTCCATGGTGGGATGGGAAGGAAAATCGGGAGAAAAGGCAAAACCTCGTGGGCTGAGACAAGAGCAGTTTAATAGGACAGCTCAAGGAGCAAAGTAATAATAACAACAAAACCAATAGAAGAATGTATAAAATGAGTGATGCACAATGCAATTGCTGACCATCCAGAACCTAATACTCAGGCTATTCCCAATCTGCAATCCCTCCTCTGCCTGGCAAGCTCCTCCAGTTATATACAGAGCATGATGTCATACATTATTGAATATTCCTTTCGCTAGTTCAGGTCAGCTATCCTGGCTGTGTCAACCCCAAACTTCTTGTGAAAGGTAACTCTCTCCCATCCCAGGACAGGTGTTGAGGATGTCATATGGGCTGATAGCTCTGGACCACTACTGTTTCAGCAGCATCTCCACTGTGCTCCTTCCCTATGAAGGCCCTGCCCTGGCAGTGCAGGTTTGCTCTTAGGCACTTGCTGGCTCTGGAATCCAGCTGCAAAAGTCAGGGGCCAGTCCTGCTCTGGGAATTCACTGCTCATTTTTGCCACTTGGATGCATGGGGCAGAGATACCTGCTGTGCCGTATTGCAATTTTGCATTGCTGACACATTCAGCAGTGAAAGCCAAGTCCAGCGCAAGCTGCACTTAAAAGGGAGGAAATTCAGGAATGGCTCCACCTCAGCATAGCTTTATTAATCCAATATCTTCAACTGTCCAAATGTGATTTAGACACAAGCTGAGTCAGAGCCCTTGGCTTGCATTTTCTGGTGAAATCTTTGTCTCACTTTATATGAAGACATGCTGATGAAGACCTTATTTTGTTCCTTGCTAGCCACTGGTGACACCAAAGGAGGGGTAGTGCCTTAGTACATGATCCTCTCCTTTTCTAGCATCTTTCATAAGCAAATCAACAAAGAAGATCTAAACCATCCTCAAACCTTGCTAAAACAAGTTGAATTAAGTAGGGACATGTACATTTCCAAGACACTGATTCAGATTCTTTTCAGATGGAAGTAAGTGTCTGTTTCCATTCTCATTAAAAATGTTGGAAAGTTAATGCAAGCACCATTATAAAGAAGAAGTAGTTAAAAGAAATTCCAATTCTTCAGAACAAGGTGATCATCTCAGAAATGTGTGTGATGTTCTTAGGAATGTAGAAGAATGTGTGAGAGAAATGCAATAGTTTTATTTCTTATTTTTATTCACATGCCAAATATCATGATGACACTTCATACGCAAACATACCTTCTATTACTTGTTTTTTACACTGTGACAGCACACAGGCAGCAGAGCCTGATATGTATTTTAGGCATATGAAGAGAAAAGTCCATTTTCTTAAGAAAAATGTGACAACTTGCCTCTCTCTTCTAGGAAAGTAACTTTGAGCATCTGCAAATAGTTCTCTGAACCGCAGCAAAAGGAGAGAAAAGACCATCGTTAAAAAGGTAACATTTGTTTGGCCTTGAGACATGGGTGGAAGTATGGAACAAGCTTGAGATTGTCAACTAACAAGTCAGATTCATGAGCTCATAACTTATTTTGGGGTGAGTGCTGTCAGATGTTGTAAAATCCTCCACTATGGCTTTATCACCGTTCTGTGCAGCTTTTTGAACAAATACTATCAGCCTGTCATTTGTTCCATCTGTGCTCAATACTGTTAATGTCTTGTGTGGGGAAATCAGAAGGTTTTTTTTTTAACTATTGAAAATTAAAATTAAATGCTAGTCTTACAATGGTAGGAGTTTCTCCCTAAGTTTCTCTTTAAAACTATTTCTTTATATGGCTGCTTAACTTATCAGGGAAACTGAGATTGACGTTTATGGTAACTACTGCAAATGTTGCTTTTATATGATGTAATTAGACTCCGGTGGCAACTTTTCTTATGCTGGCAACATTGTGCCAGCTCCTCTACACAAACTGTTTCATAATAAAGATATCACATACAAATAAATTAAGGGTCTCAGCTCCTGAATGCATCAGAGCAGTATCTGTTACTTGATGTGCCATATTTTATAATGTGTTATATGCTGAAACAGACAAAAAAGATAAAAGGTATTAAGGACCCACTTCAAGGAGGGGCAAGACATCAGCTATTTTTAAGATGAGGCTTGATAAGCTCAGAGGGAAGTGGCCTGGGCATGGCTCTAGGAGTGTATGCCCCAGAAGAACAGAGTTCTTTGTAACTTCAGGGCATGATGCAACATGGACTGGCTGCACTCATCATCCTGCTCATCTACAATCTGCTTCAGCCTCAGTCTTGTCAACAGGGGAGTGAGATCAAGTTTGTCAATGCACAGATGCTCACCAGAAAGGTATGTTTCAATGCAGGCTTCCACTTTATTACACAATGCACATGTACCATGTGTTTGTGGCTAAGTGGTCCTGGGGGCTGATGCAGCCTTAAGACTAGAAAACTTAGAGTTTATTAGCAAAGACATATAATTACAGGTAAGCCTAAAATGAGAGTATTGTATTCCTCCATTTGAGTAACTGCAGCATACATGTCTTCTCTGAAGTGACTGGTTTGTAAATTGTGTTTTTAATCTTCCTTTTCCTGAGTCTTTAAATTCTAGAAGTGTCATGTGTTTATTACTTCTTTTGTTGCAGATTCTGTATAATTATAAAGCATGAAATAATACAATTTATTTTTTTTTAATTCCTAGGTAACTACTGTAAAGGAAGGGTAAAGTTTTCTTCATGCAAATTATTCTGGTTTTGTCTTCTGGAAAATAGGTAGAAGCACGCTTTTCTGCATAGATTTGTATCTTCTTATTGTCAACATCCAAGAAATCTTAGAAGTTTATCTCTTATCTTTAATCATGTGTTTTTCCTCAAATCTATATGTTTTTTTTTTCCTTTTTGTTTTTTACTTCATACTAGCAGTTGAATTAAACCAGATTATCTTGGAACTGATGAAAGTTTTATCAATTAGCTAGATGATGACAGTGTATGCCCTCAATTTACAGACAACAGCAAAATAAAAGAACTATTGCCAGCTCAGGAGATGGAATTAATGTTCAGAGTAACCTTGACAAATGGAAAAATAAAAAAAAAAGTCTGCCATTTAATAAACATAAAATTACACATTTAGGCAGTAACAAGCATCTGCACTGAGAGACTAAGAAATAGCTGGCTATGGAACAGTTGGGCACAGAAGGCTTTAGGTGTTAGTGGATCACAAGCCAATAAGGAGATGAATCAGCTGAGTGATGGCTTTCTTCTGCAACATGTACAATGTGTAAATAAACATGTAGTCTGGAAAATAATTTTTTCATTCCGTTGAGCACAGATAAACAGATCCTTTTGTGTGATTCTAGGTTTTAATTTTTAATTTTAAGTAACTGTGTCTAAATTCTTCTTCCTGTTACACCTGCCAGAAACCTGGCCTCACCATCCCCTGTGCAGGTGGCTTCAGTAACAGATGTACTGTAATCCCTGAATGACCACTGAGCTTCATGCAGGCTCTTAACCTTCTATTACAGCCCTCCCCTTATTCCAAAACACCATGACAACCTCAAGAGATGCATATGAGCTTTCTTTTTCTCACACTTGATTTGTCAAAAACATAGTTCAGCTAACCTTGTTAAGGAATAACAAAATGTCAGGGGTTAAGGTCATGGCTGTTTTCCATTGACAGAACTTGAGCCAGGAGTTCACCGAGGGATATAGAGAAATTAATCATGTGTCATACAGCAGCACAAAGCTGTCGTGAAACCCAGACTGTCTGACCTGTGATATGTTTGATCACATGGCTGTGCTCCCACATTTTGACACCTCGTATCAGAAGAGCCTCCAAACTAAAGCAGTAGTGCAGAACAGGAAGATTTTACAACAGGTCCATATATAGATCATTAACAAAAATAGCTGCCTGTCTTAGTAAAGGGGGAGCTTAGGCCTCTCTTTTCAGTCCATAAGATAAAGTTTGGAGCATCCTGGATTAGACAGCTACGTCCAAGAATGAGAAAGTGAAAGGAAATGAATCACACATGCCAGTATGAAGTTTGTGAGGAGTACAGTGGAACACTAGGATTGCAGAGAGAAATCTGAAAATAATGGATAGTTCCCAGTGTCCAGCTCTTAGGTCATTCCAGTTACAGAGAAACCATGAGGAATGCCAAAGAGATGTAAATAGGAAGAGCAGGAAGGAGCATCCAGACAAGATGAGTCATCGAGGCTTGGTCATGCAGTAGTCTGCAGACAAGGGCTATGAAATGCAATCAGGAGCATGATGGCACCTTGAAAGCGGGGTTGGGAAGCTGACATGGGGACAAACACCTGTAGCTGGGCCAGGCTGAGACCTCAGAGCTTTATTCTGAGCTGAAGTCAAGACAAACAAGAAGCCTTTCATGGCATTCAGGACTGTGATATACATTCCTACTTTGTTGCTTCATTATGCAGCTGTGTAAAGATAATTGAGAGAACTATGCTAGATTTTTCATCAACAAGCAATAAAATGTGATAAATATGTTACATGGAATGGCAAATGTTAGAATTAACAAGCTGAAATGTTGACGAATTACTGTTTATATACTTGACATGTAATAATTGCTTCATTTATCATTTGAATCTGGAAAACTTAAATAGCAGGCATTTATAATTAATTTTCTCCCCTTGCAAACTGCAATTCATTCCACACTCAAAGGAGTCACTGTTAATTTCTTTTCTACCAGCCACAGGCCATAAGTTAATGCATTAAAAAAATCAGAACATTTAAAATAACAGTCTAATTAAATTATATCCTCTCCTGTTGGAGAAAAACACATGATTCTTCAGGAGATAATCAGTCACCACAGTAAACACCATTTAGTTCTTCTCACAAATCTACTTCTACCCACTGGCAATCTTAGACTGTCAAGATAAAGAATTCACTTTACTGAACAGATGAAGGATATTGACTTCAGCCTCATTAGCAACTTCAAATGAGAGTGACAATGGGAGTTCATTAAATAATAATATTTTTCCATATACTGTGTTTCCTTCATCATGCAGAAGAATATGCTTTACACAGAGTCTGAAAAAGCCCACAATTCTGATTAATGCTTCCCTGCTGATCAGCTAGATAATATCCTTCCCTTAGGGTCTTTCCTGTTTGAGTAGCAAAGGTGTGCTACTGCCTCACTGAAACCAGTAAAGGCAGATGGTGCCCACCTCAGCTCAGAATGTTGGAAGAGCATACAAGTCCCTGGGAAGATCTGGGTACTTCTAGGAAGACCACATCAGTTGAAGTGGCTACGCACAAAGCACTCTTCACAAACAACAGCTGCTGTCCTGTGGAGTGGAGTGCAAGAGTCTCATTAAAGACCTGTGGGGTTTTACTCATAGAGCTTTGCTAGTGAATATCTGGATAGGTATAAGACATCCAGTTAATGTATACAGCTGGGAACAGCTGTCAGAGAAAGGCTGTTACTAGTCTAGCTACTTTTCAACAGCAAAATGAACTCAGGTCTCCCACAGATAGCTACGCATTCGATTATGCATAGTCACTTAGGCTATGTGTGTAGTGCCTCTGAACATCACCCACGTAACTACTCCAAGGCCTATTTTCTTACAGAACAGTTACAGCTGAAAAATAATTAAAGTGGGGTTTTATTCAGCTGGTAGAAGTTCTCTTAAATATCATTAAGTTCTGGCTAGAGATTGAGTACATCATGTTAAAAAAATTCACCTAGGATAATCGATTTACTTTTAATTATTTTTTTTTCCATGTAAGTAATAGCAAGAATCTTGAAATACTAAGGAAAAGGATATTTCACAAAATGAAAATAATGAACACTTCCTTGTGTACAGCCACTACCAATTAGTTCTCAGTTCTATGTTAAGAAATAGCTTTTCAAGTATTTTTAATTTGAAGATCTTCAGGGCAAAAAAGCATGTGACTTCTCTTACTGCTCCCTACCCCAATTAGTAACTTAATTCCATGTACTGAGAACTAAGTAGATCTGACAGACTACAGCTTCTTCTGCATTCTTGCAATTCTCTTTTTCACAAGACACCATTGAGGTCAGGGGCTTTATGAAAGGGTAGAAACTCGTCTCTTTCAAGATGCATTCCAGCACCTTTCTCACAGAAACTTAGGAAGGTCATTTGTTTCTGCAGTTTATTCCATAGTCCTCCCTTTGGTATTTAAGCTTTCAAGAGAGTGCTCCAATACTTGCCATCTCTAAGAAAAAGTGGACCACTCTCTAGCAAGCTGCACTGGAGGTGTATATAATCCATAAAGTTCTGGCCTCTGCTCCCACAACTGTTTTGGCTTTTTGCAATAAAAGGTCATGGGAAACAATCTACTGAAGCCTCTCAGAGGCTCTCACTGCTTTCTCTTCCCAGCAGAGTGCCTTTGGCAATGGGCAGTTGGATCAGTCTCCTCGAGAGTTCTCTTGCCTTCCCCAGCGGGGCAGTGCAGAGAGGGGAATTCTCACCTTCCTGGCAGCACTGAAGATGCTCACCTGGGATACAAAGAATGAGCATTTGACTTTTTCTGGCTCAGCCCAAATCAAGTTAAGATACTGTGTTTAAAGGTGAGCGGCAGTAACTCCTTTTACAAGGCTGCAGGAAAACAAAAAGAATAAGCCACTTGTCTCTATTGAAAAGGATATATTCAGCATGAAATCTCATTTTATGTAAGTACCTTCTTGTATCCTTGACTTAGCTCTAGGGTTAAATGAGAGATAGTATGCTAGCATTTCTTTGTTGCTGGCAGAGACGCCCTCTTCTATCCCTCCCTCCCTCCCTTGGCAGACAGACCATTTTCTGCAGCTGCAACTTTGGCCCCTGGAACAGAGCACCTCGGGAGAAATGTGGAGCTCAGCACTGGCATATTCTTGTCCCTTTGCTGATTAAGTCAGGAATTGCCTAAGGTTGTGTGAAGCAATCAGCATAACCTAGACTCACTAAATCTGAAGACATTGTATGCAGTAGAGGCGAAAGTCAATCCAAATCCCTTTCTCATAACAAAACCACTGGTTTCATATGAATAGACATCCTGATCATGCAGTTGACTGGACATCCTTATTGCAGCTAGAATACCAGGGATTTTTGCCCAGTGGCTGTTTATAAAGCTTCAGAGAAACAACAACAAAAATTTGTGACAGCTGAAGTAGTGAACAAATGATTTCTCTGGTGTTTTACAGAAAATGAAACTACCAAGTCGAATTTTGAAATACATTTCATTATTCAGATACATTAGCAATAATTATTTTTAACAAATTGTAACTGCATTATAACTACATTGCAATTACACTAATTGTATTGAAGTTAATATGCCTGCACTATAATATGCATTTGTTTTCTTTCCTTAAACCCAAGTAATCAGGTGAACTAATTACAGAGAATGGTTTGAGCTATGAGATAACCACTCTTTGCTGGCACAAGTCTAGTCATGTTCATCATCTCAGCTAATTACATCTTGTCCTGTTCACTGTAGAGGAAGATCCTCAGTCTTCTCCAATAAACAGCATGGAAAATGCTGCAGACACTAATTTGGTAAACAGGGCAAAATTTTAAAACACTGGAATTCACATTGAGGGAGAGGAAGTTATCCCAATATGGGATACCTTCAATACTGAAGATCCAGTTTCAAGTTTTTGTTCCCCTGTACATACAGCAAATACCTGAACTTATACCTCCTTAATCTTTGAAAGTCAGTTTAAATAAATAAAATTATTAATGGGATCTTTTGAGATTATTTGAGGTCACTTTGACAAGGTCTTCTGTATTGGACCAACAAAATTATTGTGCAAACTGAAGAGATCCTTTAAGAAAACTTCTATTGAATCACAATGTTTTTATCTTATCAAAATGTAGTTTTTCCAGATTTAAAAAAAACAACCAACCAAACAAAATAAACCCAAACCAGAATTATCAATATAATTCATAGGGCAGTGTTCCCACACTGAAGACTGACAAGTTCTCCTGTTTTTTGAAAGCACTTTGTATCAAATCTATGTAAGAATGGAGTTCAGCTGATCACTGAAGTCCAGCTATTTAATTCTAGTCCTAAGTTCTGTAGGTAAAATTTCATCAGAACACAGTTATTCAAAGAATAAAAAAAAATTTGTTCTTTTTTCTAGGATTCTTTTAAATCAGTGGTGTAAAGTAACTATGCAAAAGTAAGTTGAGACAGTAGCCATCGGATCTTTCTGAGACCATCAGTCATGGAACTGTGCCTAATACAGCAGTGGGTCACAAAATGTAGCAAAAAGTGTTTTACTGGGTGCTGCTTCTTGACTACTGCTGCAATTGCATATATAAATATGATATTATGCATGATATTTTATTATGCATACCTGGGTATGTATAAGGCAAGTATCTCTCAGACACCAGAATGCTTTTCCAAAACTCAAAGTTGGAAAGAACCTTTCTTAGGGAAAGAGGGAAAAAGTAATTTTTTAAAAATAAAATATGCTATATAGTTCAAGAGCGCTTATTCCCCAAAAGAATATGTTGCTCCTAGGGGACCTCATCATGCTGAATTTTCCTTGGTTTGCATATAGACCTTTGCCAAAAAGAAGAAATTTGAATTAGTTCTTTTAAACCATCGTGACCATTCTTCATGTTGTTTGGTGTCTCGATCCCACTGTTCATATCTTTACAGGTGTTCTGTGATGGTTCTGTGATGTCCTGTCCTCCCCTGTCCTCCCCTGTCCTGTCCTGTCCTGTCCTGTCCTGTCCTGTCCTGTCCTGTCCTCTCCTCTCCTCTCCTCTCCTCTCCTCTCC
>JAVSBS010011175.1:0-12253 GCA_033124195.1 Coracias cyanogaster
TCTGGTGCAGCTCAGCAGCCCCAGGGCTCTCAGCCTTTCCTGGGCACAGAGATGCTCCAGGCCCCTCAGCATCTCTGTAGTCTCCGCTGGGCTCTCTCCAGTAGCTCCTTGTCTCTCTTGACCTGGGGAGCCCAGCACTGGACACAACACTCCAGAGGTGGCCTCACTGGGGCAGAGTAGAGGGGGAGAAGAACCTCCCTTGACCTGCTGGCTACACTCTTCTTCATGCACCCCAAGACGCCATTGGCCGCCTTGGCCCTGAGGGCACATGGCTGGCTCCAATTAAGAGAGAATGTACAAGCAGACCTACAGCTCCAAAATAGCTTTGGGAAGCAAAAAAGCGTCCCACCCTGTTCCCTCCTACCTGCTGGCAGCCACAGTGCTCCAGAGGAGGAAGCCTCCTTGCCCAGCCTTCCTGCAGCAGGACACAGCTGTGCTTCTTCCCCGGGCCACAAACCCAACATTTTTTGGAGAAGAAAGAGATCCCGGTAGTCACCATCCGGTGAGTTTGAGTTAGTCCTGTAAAGTCATGAATGAGTTTCTTCCAAGTGAGAACCAGGTCTCATCTCCATTCCTCACCTCTACATGTCATCACATTTGTGTATTTTTTTTCCCGTTACGCAGGGCAGGTTTGGCAACACAAGCTATCTGGAGGCGCAGCGTGGCATTTCTGTGGGTGCCAAAGACAGGGGAATTTGAGGCTGGTTTTTCCTCACCACCTCCCCAGCACCTCAGCCAAAGGTCTCAAAGCCATTTTTCTTCCGGCTTTTATTCTCCTTAATTACTGTTATTGGTACTATAAGCTTCGGAAAGCTTTTCTCTTGCCAAGCTCATGCCATATTTATGAGGCATGTGCAGGTTCCTAGCCAGTGGTATTTGTGCCGTCCTCGTTCGAGTCCCTTCGTTTTAGGCAGGCTTTTGTTTTCCCGCAGCATCGCTGAGTGCACATTGTGGGCATCCCTCCCGAGGAGCAGAGCTGTTGCTGGTGAGTTCAAGCTCTGCTCCTCGTAGCCGCTGTGGCAAACGTGGGTCTTCCCACCTCACCTCCACCAGTGAGGTCCTTCACCCAGGAAACGGCATGGTGTGCGCCTGCCGCTGTTGCAGGCTGCTTTATTTTGATTTATTCCGGAGGCAAAAGACATATTGAGGCTGAAAACACCATATTCAGCGTTACAGTGGCTGATGAGCCAAGTTCAGGCTGGTCTTGTGATGAGTGAGTAGGCAAAAATCCTTATTTCCCCAACTTTCTCTCCAAGAACAAAACCTCAGGGAAGGCTGTAGGACGATTTGCAGCCACTCACAAGGCTCGGCAGGGCTCAGCCTTTGGCTCAGCTGCTCTTCGTGTTGTTGCAGACTAAGTGATGAGCATCTTCTATTTCTCGTTGGTGATCCAAGCAAAAAATGTGCACGCACAAACCAATCCCACCCCTGCAGCCCTGAGCTGTGTGCCAGGAGGAGGAAGCCTGTCCCCTGGCATGAGGACTCTGAGCAATGTCAGCCTCAAGGGCAGGAGTTTTCAGAAACCAAGAGGAGCTGGAGCCAAACCACCCCTCTGCTTATTTCCCAGTGCTGGGCTGTACTCACAGACATTTTCCCCACCGAATCAGCTTAAAAGCCACCTCTTGGGCTGACACTCCTTTTCTGCCTCCCCTATTCCCATTGCTGGAGGAGCTGTGGGGTGCAAAGCCTGGCCCTGCTCAGGTGGTTGCCATACTCGATGTCCCCCAGCAGCCTGCAACCACAAGTCAGCCGTGCTGCTGCACGCAGACATCTCTGCCGGACCTTGCCTGGGCTCTGCTGCTCGGTCAGGCCAAGGAACGAGCCATGCCCACCGCGTTTCAGACCAGAACGCATGATCAGCTGGTACATTTATTTGGAGGAAGCAAAACGATGGTGGGGATAGAGCCTGCTAGTAGTAATCCACGCAGGCAGCAGCTCTGAGCTGCCTTTCCACCACTAATCATCTGTCCCCTAAAATCCTGGGCAGGCGAGACCCCAGTTCTGGGGTCATGCTGCTTGTCAACATGAATTTTCAGCTTCATTTCTCCAGGCAGATCCAAGGCACAAAGGGTGGAGGGAGTGGACGGGCTCTTGCGCCATGTCCCTTTCTCCTTTGCCATCCGCACTGTAGAGAAGGATTGGGCAGCAAATAAACGGCGAGGGTTAGCCTATCACTCCATGCTACCATCGTCTGACTTGCCTTGAAATCCTCCAAGAGATGGTCAGGAATTAGTTCCAGTGCTAGTGAGTCCTCAGTGACCCTTTAGGAAGAGAACTGAGCTCAGGAGCCAAGTCCACCGCAAAGCACCAGCTTTCTGTGAGCTGAATTCCAGATGTAAACAGATGTTCTCCCTAGCAGCCCTTACAAACCCTATTATATGCATCCAGCAGCACCAGCACACCGTGCGGTTATAAGCCCTTTTGGGTAAGAAGCTGGAGAGTGTTGCCTGGGATCAGGAAGAATTAGTCCAGCAAGTTCCTCGAGCCAGAAAAATCAGGTTTCCCTTCACAGTGATTATGCAGCTCCTGGTTCAGCCCAGGAGTGACCAGATTGCCTCACCCAGCATCGCAGAGGAGGCTTAGTAGTGCCAGGACAGCTTCCCGTGAACTCTTTGTCCCTGTCCCGCCCACCGGCACTGGGTTCTTCTCTTGGCTGTTCTAGCAGAGGGGTGATGGTCCACAGGCTGAAGAGTGGGGTCTTCTCAGGTGGGCACAGGAGATGCTGACTTTGCTGTATGTCCTCCACACTGAACCAGGCAGCTCCTCTCCTCTGGGGTGGGAGCTGGGGGAAGAATCGGTGCTTCCTTATGTCAAGGTGCTTCCATGTCCTTGGCAAGTAGCAGGATTTGGGAGAGCTTCACTCAATGCCAAGGAGTGCCCAGCCCAAGTCGGGGCACGCCACGGGGAGGCACCAGCTTAATTCCTGTTTCAGCTGGCCTGGAAGGACAGGCTGCTAATGAAAAGCGCCCGTTAATGCTTGTGGTAAAGGTGTTAGCTCCAAGAGATGAAAACCTTCCAAAGCCACAGAGACCCTTGGCCTCTCTTGTGGGTAACCATAATTCTGGGTTGGAACCAGACACCCGGACGTTGTGTGAAACAATTGCTTGAACCACCAGCACCTTGGTGCACGCACACACAATTACAGCTGTAAGTCCAGGGTGTCCGAACCGGTGCCTGGTGCCTAAATCTGGATGGAGGGATGTGAGGAGTGGTCAGAAAGAAAACACTTGATGTGTGGAAGGAAAGGAGATCCAATTTCACGTGCAGGATCACCACCAGCAAAGCTTCATAGATGGTTGTTTCCAGCTCTTACAGGAGAGAAAGGGGCAGTAGGTTCTAGCTGAGTGCTAGATAGGATAGCAAGTAGTGGCGGGATAAAAGTAGCATCTCCGTAACGGTAGAAGGTTGTTCTAAAGGTCAGAGCTACATGTACACCATGAATAGCTATTCCTTTCATCCACAAGTTGAGCTTTTGACTGGGACAGGCTGACATAAACAGGGCTAAAGCTGTCCCATCCGTTATCGCTGGGAATGGCTCATCTCCAAGAGCAGGCTCTGCCTCTGCAGATACGCCACACAGCGTGGCCGAGAGCGGCCCGAGAGGGCAGATGGCTCACGTGGACCGTCCTCACCACCCAGCCTTCATCCCTGGGCTGCAAAATGCCGCAGTGCCCCTCTGCGGAGAGGCGGCGATGCCGTTGCGCTCGCTGCCAGCACAGCCTGAGCACACGCCTGCTGGGCAACACCCCTCTGGAAGCACGGGAAGGTCCAGAAACCCTTCATTGTGTGTACACTGCCCAAGGCTATCTGTGCGGAGTTCAGCTTCCCTTTCCAGCCCCGAAGGTGAGGTGTCAGGAGGGACACCCTGGCAGTCCTGCCTGTGTGTTGTCTCTCTCTCATACCGCGTCAAAGCCGCCCTGATGGCCCAGACAGACAGAGCCCCTCCAACAAGGCCCGGGTGGTTTTGCCACCCGAGTTCCTGGGGGTAACACAACCCTGTTCTTCCCAGGCTTTTAGCGGTGTCCTTCTGTTGCCATGGCAATGAGGCGCTTTAACGGACAAGTAAGAAACAAAATTCAAACCAAAGCAGTTTATGAAACGCCAGACTAAGTTGGTGTGTCTCACAGAAGTGTCCTCAGGGCACCAGGATGGGAGCATGGTGACTCTCTGGGCATCTGTTCAGGAGCAGGACTCCTCCAGCACCAGGCAGAGGGGAAGCAGACGGTTCCTCTGGGTCTGCATGTTGCCGCCATCTCTAAAAGGAGCCACCTTGCCTTCTTCACACATCAGTCCAGGGTTGCTGGAGCCAGCCAGGCCCCGAGATACCTGTCTCAGCAAAGCCATCCCTATGTCCACATGCAGGTGGAGGAAGGCAGATACATTTGCAGGCTATGCAGTGAGCTCCAGCAACTACCATCATCTCCAGATGCCCCAGAGGGAACGTCCTCAAGCCAGTGGTGGAGCCATGCCCTTTATGAACAGAGCATCTGGTCCAGGAACGCTCGGTATCAGTGACCCTGTTTGCTAGGCTGATCCAGGTGAAGCAGAGCAATGATCTCTCCAGGAAGGCAGTTCATCTTCAGCCAAAAACTGTAAAAATATTGTCAGCGACCCCTTCACGTATGCCCGGAAGATAACAGAAGCAGAAAGACTTAATTCTTGCTTGTGGAACTAGAGAAACTAATCTTTGCTATCCTGGGAAACGGCCGGCCAGGGTTTGAGGCAGGAAGACCTTAAAGTGCTCTAGTTGCTGGTGAGAGCCGATCCTATAATACTCTTTTGCCCCACCAGATTCCAAGAAGCAACGTTCTGTTGGTCTATCCAGCTGCCCTATTTATACCCAGCTTATATTAGAAAAAAGTGTATCATTCACAGGGCTTTCTAATTAGGTGTTGTAACTACAATCCTATTTCACGCCACTCTAATGTGCTCCATCGCCGTATTTTAAAGTTTTGTATTAACTGTATCACGCAGGGAGAACTCTTCAAGGGTTTGCAGCCTGTAATTAGGCGTCACTTTGATTTGTACATAAAACTGATGCGAGTTCACGTGGTGACATCCCATCGTGACGTCTGAAAACCTGGGATTAAAAGGCACCATTAAAGCTCTGTCCAAAGTCAGGGGTTGCTTAGCCCAAGGCCTGGTGGCTCAGAGCAAAGCTTGCCAGCCCGGGAAGGATTTTGCAATCCCAGTCACTTCTGACCTTTCCAAAAAGGCTGAATTTTCAAGAGCCCATATTTGGTAGATCTCCAGAGCCATCTACATCTAATTTTGTGGCTGACATTCAAATCTCTAAAATTGGAAAAGGGCCCTCGCCACTTGAACTTGAAGATTATTCGTTATTGAGGGAAAGATCTTGGGAGCAACTGGGCTGATGTGGTTAAGCAAACACGAGTGGGTTAGCGCAGGGCAGGATTAGCCATCACCCGTGAGCACACTGGCATGAGCGATAGCAGGAGAGGTGCGGGCTGGTGCTGGGTGCTGTAAGGGAGCGTGCACGTACAACTGCTCACCTTGTCTGTGCAGAGCAGGCTCTGGCTCACTAAGAGACTCCTCTCGGGAAAAACAACGGTTTCTAAAAGTGCTCGCTATCTGCCTTTGCTTCCGTCTCTGTCTTAAAGACGGAAGCCTTGGAAATCCCGTAGACGTGTTAGCAGGGCAGAGCCGCTCTTGCCAAGTCTGTACATTAAATAGCGGCGCTGGGTCGGAGCCTGCCTTAGGTGAGCTGTGGGAACGGGGAGAAGTTACCAGGGGATGGTCTCGCCCTCTCCCGGCTCTTCCCCCTGCTCCAGCCGCGAGCAGCCCTGCGCGGGGGGCAGCTCCTCAGCCTGGGCGCATCCAGCTCCGCTGGAATCAGCCTGGCCCCAAGGCTTGTTTTGCTATTTTACAACAGAACAAATAGAGCAACATTTCATAACGTCCTAATGAGGCACACTGAAGAATGCCCAGGAGACGGAGGCAATATCAGTGTTCCTTGGCACAGGGAGAAAATCAAAGGCATTTGTTTATTATCTGAAATGTTGATCTCTGTTCCTTTCAGTGGTGGGCAGGCATTTTTACAGTGTAGGTTCTTGGAAATACTCAGATGTCACTGTTAGTGTGTTCTAAGGGCATCGTTTATTTTCAGATGTCCTTATAAAAACTGAGACTGGAGCAAGGAAATGTTCAAAGCCATTAGGGGGTTATTAAGCTTCAAGTAGCTCTTTGCACGCTGTATGGCCTCAAAAGACTTGGGGACCCATTCTTCTTCCCACTGAATGGGAATTACATCACTGACTTGAGAAAGCCCTCGTAAGAGAGGAGCCTTTGCCCACTAAATCGGCCAGGATGGAGCCCAGCAGCACCCCGGCAGAGACCAAACTGAAAAGACACCAGCTACATCTGGCTGGGACTTCAAGGGAATGTCGCCTGTCTTGTAAGAATGAGCATTTGGGAGCAACCACTCTCGATCTCTGCTTGCTACATCAGAGTTAAAACCAGTGCCATGAAGAAGCGTCGCGACAGCCCCACACGTCCTGCTGCATTACAGCACCACACAGCTCAACGAGCGTGGGATCTGCCAGTGTCCCAGCGTCAGCCCCTTCCTGGGTGCCAGCAGGGTTCAAGTCCAGAGCTGAGGCCAGCTCATCACCCTCTTGCCTGCAGAAAAGGCAGCAGTACCTCTGTGGCATGACAGCTGCTCAAGTCTCATCTACAGTCAGAGAATCAGAGGATGGTTTGGATTGGAAGGGACCTTGGAGATCATCTAGTTCCAAACATCCTGCCATAGACATGGGCACCTCTCCCTAGAGCAGGTTGCCCAAAGCCTCATGCAGCCTGGCCTTGAACACCTCCAGGGATGGAGCATTCACAGCTTCTCTGGGCAACCTGTGCCAGGGTCTCACCTCCCTCACCACCGCAATCATTACGGTTCTTTCAGAGAACACTGTTTGTTCTGTCAAACTTGCTGCTTTTTCTAAAGTTTCAACACTTCAGTTAAACATCTTCCACTTCTCCAGCCTTGGTAACCAGAGGTCATATTCCAAAGGGAAAAATAACAATACCAAAATACCTTTGGAGTCTGGCTCAGGCTCCTGCTGGGGCAGGGTCTAGGGCTAGTACTGGAATGATTTGCTGGGAGGAGCTGGCAGCAGATGACCTCAGGTGACTCACTTCAGGTTTGGGCTCAGAAAGCTCTTGAGATCCACCCCTCAAGAAAGCAGCCAAGGCAGATTGGGCTTCATCTCCTCAGCCATACTGGCGGAGGGTCATTTGCCAGCCTGGGGTAGCTGCAGCTATGGGTTGGACTTGAATGATCCTAGAGGTCTTCTCCAACCTAAATGATTCTGTGATTCTATAATGGGAGAGTTTGCTGCTGTGCAAGTCTCAGAGGAGAGATGCTGCAGGATGTCCACATCCAGGTAGGCTGATCAGAGGGAGGAGTCGAAGCCCAGGGAAGGCAAGCTGAGGTGACCTGTTCTTCAGAACGACTGAAAGCATCCTCTTTAAACCCCTGAGCAGTAAAGGCTGTTGTAGTATTAAGAAGCCAGGCAATTGGAAGGTATTATCTCATTAAAGAAAGTACATCTCCTGCAAAAAGTGTTTCCTAAGGAAGCAATGCTGTTCTGCTAAGGTTGACCTTGACAGAGATTTTGCCATTCGCAGTTGGATCTGGGAAGCAAGTATCTTAATAAACTCACCGCCGAGCAATTTAATGTTATTCCGTACACTCTGCTCACTCTGGAAGCTCAATTAAATGTAAGAGAAGAAGGAATTTTTGCTTATTTAATAGCATTTGCTCTGAATGTCGCTCTTTAAAAAGCCCAGCAGATTAAATAGCCCCTCACTGCCCCCGCTCCAAGCCAAAATTCTCCCAGCTAGGTCAGATCTGTTCACTGCGGTCTCTCCAGTTAAGAAGCTATCATCCGTCAGGACTGTAATCATCCGTCCATCAGGACTCCATCAGCCACCCAGCTCGTACAAACCAACATTCCGCTGTTATTTTTGAGGACACACAGGCTGTTCCACAAGATCAGCTCGTGCCCACTATTTCAGCATGCCTCTGCAAGAGATTGGGGAAAAAAAGGAGAAGAGTGGTTAAAAAAAGCAATTCAGACATTAACAATGTCATGGCAACAGCAAATTAGAGCCTCAAAAGCAGAGCTCGGCTCAGTAAAGGTTTAGGGAGTCACTGCACTGCAGGACTGAATGAAATATTCAGCACATAAAATAGGTCCCTGAGTGGTTTTTTGTATTTGTGATAATGACGCCAAGCTGACTGCTATTTATGTACATTTTTGCCTCACCGTGGATTTTTTTTTTCTGCCCTGCAGAAGCTTTT
Source organism: Coracias cyanogaster (assembly GCA_033124195.1). NCBI lineage: Eukaryota > Metazoa > Chordata > Aves > Coraciiformes > Coraciidae > Coracias > Coracias cyanogaster. Next base: position 8,321 of record JAVSBS010011175.1, read on the forward strand.
AAAATAGTATACCTGTCAGGTAAGCGTGGCTCTGCTTTGATTCGCGGGGCTTTGGCGTTGGCAAGCGCAATCGTAAACATCACCTCCTGCTCATGCGGAAAACTACTGTTGTGGCAAAAATTGATAGAAGGAGAAAGTGAGCATTTGGGGAGAAGTTCCCCGGTGAGAGACTGGGGATGTTGGCTCGGATGATGTAACCGGAGGTGACAGCCTGACCCGTGACCAACAGTGAGCTGTGCAGCCTCAAATTCCATGTTTTCACCTAACGTGTCCAAGCAGGCAATAAGCCTCCTCTGCTGTTCCTTTGCCCTCGCTGCCCCATAGCTTCTCTTACAGTTTTTTCAGGCCTTTTCTTTCCAGTGAGATCAGTCATGGCATGTTGTCCATGTATCCAGTGGCCATTCCCACCTCCCATAAGCTTTGCTTGCCTGATCTTCGCTTCAGGCTTCATTCTAGTGCTTCATCTCTTGATCGTATTAGCTACCCATGGCCGATACAAGGAACGGGATGGGATCAGGGGAAAAAAAGACCTGCATTGCGAAAAATATCCTCTAGTTTTCATCTGGGCTCGTGCCAGGCTGGCAAGGAGAGAAAAACTCCAGCAGAGTATGTTCAATACACTACAGGGGACTGCGAAGTGAGGCAGTGCTCAATTTGTATTTGTGTTGGGCTTGTATTCTCCTTTCTGCCTGTTGTCCTCCACACCTCCCAGCTTTGACCCTTCCCCTCTGCCTTTGCTATACTGGCTTGGGGACTTGCGATGAGGTTTGAAACACCTCAGGACTTTCCGGCCGTGTACGTGCTCTCTTATAGAATCATACAATCATAGAATCATTTAGGTTGCAAAAGACGTAAGATCATCAAGTCCAACCATAACCCTACTCCACCAAGTCTGATGCTAGACTCAGCACCACATCCACATGGGTTTTAAACACATCCAGGGATGGCAGTGGAGCACTGGAGGTCTGCAGGGTCACTGCTAACATTTTCAGACTCATCTGCCTGCTACTGGTTGGGAAAATCTCTGAGCATCTGAGGCTGTTGCAACATTTGCCCATTCAGTTGCCACATCCTGAGGTTCTCCTGCCTTTGAAGACGCCAATTGTCTTTTAGCCAAATCTCTTTTTCCCATTAGTCCTCTAAACTCTTTCAAGTCATTTCTCACAATGCTGGAATCTTCTGGGTTGGAACTTGACCTTAAACTTCGTGCAGTGCTTACACACCCACCCCCTGAGTCATAGGGGTCAGGTTAGTTTGGTCAGGTCAGGTCAGTGAACATTCCCAGTATGTTTCAGACCAACTTCTGCCTCCCAGTGACTCAGTACCAACAAGTCTTCAAGCCTCGCACCGTTGCGATGCTGGAAAGAGGGCAACCCAGCAGACTTTAAAAGCAGCAAGTGTTTATGGTTTGCCAACTGGGACCTCCTGCTACCTGGATCCAAATCCACTGTCCTCTACTGCTGGAGGGGCTGGGAAGCATTTAGAGTTTGGAGCCATCAGCACCAGAGCTGCCACTGGAGGCAGCTGAAGGTTTTAGTGGTTTGTGCAATTAAGCTGAAGAGGGCTTTCAGGCTGGAGCAATGCCATCAAGCAGGGCATGGTAGAGTTTGGAGTCTGCTCTTCGTTGCATGCTTCCTCTAGTGCTCACCATTGGCACTCTGAGCACCATCATGGGGCTGATGGAGGGGTTTTTTGGGGCTGGGTCTGGCCAGTGCGATGCTGAACAGGGTGGCAAAACAGCCTTGAGTTTCCAGAAGGTGGGCAGGGAAATTGCGTGTACACAAAGCGAGATCTCCGTAGCAGAACTAAGAGCAAAAACTAGCTGCAAAGAGAAATAAAAGGTGTTCAGAAGTCAAAGTCAGAGGAGTTCCCAAGGCCTCCAGTTTGTGATAGTTTGCCATTTTCCTCTTCTTTAGCAACTTTAAAAAAAGCAATACTAGAGCTTAGGTTTCACACTTCTTGGATTTCCCTCTCCTCCCTGTCTGCGCTCCTGACTGCTCTCAGGAGCCCTAAAACCAGAACTACCTCCTACATTGCTGCAACGCCCAAGCAGTTGAGCTAGAGCCCAGAAAAGCCTTTCTTGTGAAGGTGACAGAGCCAATTTCTCTCGCAAAGTGTCTAAGACTTAGTTTCTTAGCCTCAAAGTGATGCCCTGGGTCCCACTCTGCTTTGGGAGAGGACACAACGCTGCCTCCGGACAAAGAGCTGGCTGGAGAAGAGCGGTTGGGTTGCAGGCAGAACTGGTTGGGGCAGGTAGCTTGGGTAAGCCTCACAAAATGGACATTTTCCTCTCCAGATTTAGAGAGGTGACTGTTTTGAAGGATCTATTGCATGCAGATAGATAGAGTCTAAAAGGGTTAGAAGAGAAGGATGACAGTGAAGGGGAAGAGAGAAGGCACCAGCTGTAGCTCTCCAGCTTTTCCCTTGGTTGCCTATCGGCAGCTCCATCTGGAAGAGAGTAGCTCTGCTGTCAGGAGCTTCAGAGCCCCTCTGTACTCTGCTAATCTCCCGTTACTGCCTGTCAGAAGCCCCTTAAAGCAGAGTATGGATTTTCTAACGGGAGCCCTAATTGCTACATTTTAACACAACTTATCCTCTCGAGTACATAGAGCCCTTGAGTTATCTGAGACAACCAGAGAGAGATGTACCTTTTCCCCAGCATCTGCTCGGCTCTCAGCATCCTGCACTCCTCAGTCCGCCAGAGCACAAGCCCTGCTGGGGCACCCATCTCTCCATCTCTGTGGCTCTGCTGACCACCAGTAGCAGATGGTTAGTACTGGGTCCAACATATTTGACAGAGCATCTTTAAGCTGAGACTAGCTGTTGTGGTGTGAGCACAGGGGCTGCTCCTCAGCCTGCCCAGCTGATGTGCGCTCACCCACAAACACGGTTCCTAAACCCCCATCTCTCTGTCCCAACATGCTTGTGCTGGTAGAGGACATATCTATGGGGTTTGTTTACTCATGTTCATCCACCTTTCCCATTGCTGTTCCTCCCAAGACACCTGCAGGGTGCTGGGAGGTAGGTTTAGTGCTTTGTTTTCATGCCCCAGGCTCAGGCAGCCTTTGCTCCTGGGGTTGTGCCCCATGGAGATGCACCCAGTAGAGCTCCCCTGAGTATGTGCTGCTGGGCAACTTAGGAGAGTTTGTCATTATCAGGCTCCCCAGGAAGGTGTGAGGAATGAATGCAGCTTAGGCCATCGCAGCGGTATGTTCCCCTGACATTTTCTTGGAAATGCTGGTTGCTGTGTGATCTGCGTGGAGGAGGAGCTGGCTCAGGGTACAGATACATCCCTGGCGCTGCCCGGGGTGCGATGTTACACATCTTGCTCTGGAAAGTAGTGTGCTGTTGGGAGCACCCTTTCCCTCCACCACTTCTTCATCATCGCCTCCAAAACACCTACTTCTCCATAGCTTTCACCTGCCTTCTGAAACTTCCTCTCAGGCTAGATTTCCGTCAGTGCTTTCGAGGAGAAGGGGCTGCCTGCCTCGCTGTCTGCCCCCATGTATGTCTCAGAGTGACCCCTTCCTTCCGACAACGCCTGGTACCAACAGTGGCCAGGGGACTTGAGCAGCCCAAGAGCTCTTCTGGCCCTATACCTTGGCTCTCACCCTTTGAGGATACTGTGAAGTGTTAAACCACTATAGGGCCCCTTCATCCTGCCCATCTCACACTTGAATTGCCGTAGATGGAGAGAGCACGAGGAAAGGGGATCATGCTTTCTAGGGACGTGCTACGGTAGCATCAGCAGCGCAGCGCTGAAGGACGGAGCCAGGGTTTGCTTCCTATCAGCACAGCAAAACCACACTGCCTACGCTTGGTTCTTCACACAGTCACAGAATCCCAGTGTGGTGGCGGTTGGAAGGGACCTCTGGAGATCATCTCGTCCAACCCCCTGCTCCAGCAGGTCACCCAGAGCAGGGGGCCCAGGAT
>JAVSBS010011175.1:17822-31060 GCA_033124195.1 Coracias cyanogaster
CCCTGCCCAGCCTGGCACAGCCCTTCACAGCCTTTGCAGGGAAGGCATTGTTCCTCATGTCCAACCTAAACATCCCCTGGTGCAACTTGAGGCCATTTCCTCCTGTCCTACCCCTTGTTCCTTGGGAGAAGAGACCAACCCTCATCTGGCTCCAACCTCCTTTCATGGAGTTGTTGAGCGTGAGAAGGTCTCCCCTGAGCCTCCTTTTCTCCAGGCTCAACATCCCCTCAGCGTGAGCAGCTGAAGGTCTGGCAGGAGCAGCTGTGGTGACTCCTTTACGATATGGCCCCACCACTACCAGTGACCGTTCCTGTGTGTGTGCTGTGTCTGGGGAGCCTTGTGCTGCCCTCCAGCCTGGCCGTGCTCTCCCACCCCATGGCACCATTCCCTGGCTCACGAGCACTGCTGAGCCATTCCATCAGCTGTGCCACCAGCCTGTGGTCGTTTGAAATGGCTGTGCCTCCTCCAGCGACACGGCCCAAGCCTCTCCACAGGTTCCTGGCAAGGAAAGAGAGCGTCAGAGGAGGGATGCTGGGCCACCAAGCATGCAGCATCCTTCCCCACCTTGGGGCTAGCCTACGTTTCCCCTCGGTGAGAGGGACCCAGCGTTGGCACCGGGGATGCGACCCCGAGCAGCTGAGCGCCCGCGACCTTCGAAAGCCCCGAGAGCAGAGAGGCGTTTTCCGTGGCGCCGTGGCCGCCCTCCAAAGCGTGCCGATTACTTTTTGCCTCCTTAAATAATCTTTGCAGTGTCCATGAGCTCTAGAAATGCCAAAAGCGCTGGAGCAGCTCCAGCTGAAATGGAGAACTTGGTGTTACTCATTTGGAAAAGCAAAGCAAGGTTTTCACCTCCCGTCCGAAACCATTACGCGTGGTGACGGGGCAGTTCCACAGCCCCTGCGTTTAACCCCCAATTTAACGGTGGTGGCTCATGGTAAATAAGCAGTTTGCACCAAGTTAGGAGCACTACGGAGCCGTACGATCGCTTTATTAAACTCTCTGGGCTGTAGGTGGGAAATAACTTCAGCAATCCCCCAATGGCTCCAAAATGTAGCGGCTGCAGGGAGGCAAATTAGTCATTTTATGCTCTAAATACTTAATGCCAGTGCTAAAAATGAAGAGGTGGAAGAATGTCTGGGAGAAATGGATCAGGATGCAGGCGAAAACAAGCCCCATCCTCATCTGGTGTAAATGGGTGCGGAGCAGCAGCAGATGCTGGTTTACACCCCCTGACCGAGCAGCGTTGCAGGACCCGTATGATGCTTGAAATATTTACGCTGGAAACCAGCAGTCTCCTCCTTGTGTTTCTGTCCAAGCAGAGTTTGAAGTGGAGGCAAAAAAAGATCGTTTCAAACGTGCTGCCCGCTGATGGGGCCGAGGGGCGTGAAAGGCTCAGCGTGAGGCTTTTCTCCTTGGTGTGGGAAATGAGGAGGGGAGAGATAGGAAGCTGGCACAGCGTAAAGGAACTAGAAAAAAATAGGGGACTAACGAGTAGAGGCCGTGGTGTGCCTTGCAAGGGATCAGTGCGGCAGCAGGAATGTGGAGCCGGACCGGCTGAGCCCCTGGCTCTTGCCTGGGGAGGAGCCCGGCGGGTCTTGTATCCCAGCCTCGAGCTGGGAAGGGAGCCTGGCACCCGGGCTCTTTCACTCGTTTGATGAGCTCCTTTTCCTTTGGCAGCTGAAAGGCCGCTTGGCAGCACCAAGGGCTTCGCGTCTTGTTGAGCTGAATAGAAGAGAGCGGGGTCTTGGCGGGGACAGAAGAACATAGCACTGCTCCACCAGCGGCCTCGTTACGGAGCGCCGTGGCTCACGGGGAGCCGTGGGGAGCGTCCTTCTGGCCGGCAAGCACGGCTTGGAAATGCGTTTCCAGCTTGACCCATTACTCTGAAGATACCAGCTCAACGGGGCGTTGAAAGCTTGATGATTTTGATCTGCGGAGGAGATGTGAGCCCTCGGTATTGTCTGTCCCTGAGCTGTGGGTCTGGAAGGCAGCCTGCGTGCGTGTCGAGAGCGAGCTAAGCCAGCTGAAGCAGAAGGGTGGCTCAGAAAATGAAGGGGCAGGCAGCTTTTCAGGAAGGGTTGGAGTGCCCTGGACCGCTCAGTGGGTGCTCAGCACCTGATTGCACTGGGACCAAGGGCAGCAGCTGGGTCGTCTCATGTTCATGGCTCTTCAGAAGCTGAAAAAACACAAGAAATCAGCCAGAAAACCCTCTGAGGAGGGGCTGGTCACCCAGCTGGCTGCGTTTTAGCTCTCATTTATTCTATAAATTCATTACATTATAAACGACATTGGTTCACTCAGACATAATGACAAAACCGTGCACGCAGATGCCATTAATGACCTGAGCAGATAGCATTTTTAAAGCCGTCTAGGTGAGGATTTTTAACAAGCCAATAATAATGTATCCTGCGAAGTCTATCTTCTCCATTGCTAGGTCCAAGCAACGGGATTTTCAGGAACATTCATTATTCCCTGTTGATAACAATCTACAGCGGAGCCCAGTGTGACTCAGGTTAGGTCAATACCAAGTGCTCTGGAAAATCCCAACCATGTGTTAATATTGCAGACTGTTCTGAGAGCCGGTTGTGCAGAGGGTGGCACAAACCACCCAATATACGTCGCGTTGGAGTGGGGCTGAGCGCTTTGGGTGTGTATTTGCAAGTGAAATCTTGATGTGGTCTGTGGGAATCATTGCACGTAGAAGTGAAGTTCAGCCATGTAAGGGTGAGAGTTACGGCAGTGAAAGGTGATCTAGGAACACTACGAAGGAGTTTAGGGCAGAGAATTATCAGATGATAACAACTGGGTAGGGCGATGGGGGCCAAATTCCAGCCTTGCCCCGCCAAGGCAATCTGGGAGGAATTCCCTGGAGTTAAGCTAAATTAAAACCATTTCAAGGAAGGGGAGTGAGAAGCAAGCCTCGTCATCTCAAAACTTGCTCAGCTAGAGCTCTGCTTGGCGTACCAAGATGAATAATTAACAGCAGTTGTCCATCCGTGTGGATGGATTTGATCTGCCCACAGCAGAGGGTGCAGAAAAAAAGTGTGAGGGGAGCATTTCCCAGCAGCTCTCCCTCTGCAAACCTCTTGCTCACGTCGTATTGATTGAGAGAAGGTACAAAGGAAAGACATTAGTTAAATAAAATGTTTTAACATCAGGCAGGACATCAATGGCCGAGTTATTCATCATCCCGAAGAGTCTCTGAGGGAGAGCACAAGCCCGAGGCTGGCTCCAGCCCAGGGCAGAGGCCAGCATCCACACACCCTGGTGCCCTCCGTCCCCGCTGGCCACCCCAAGGACGTGCCCAAGCTCCCTCCTCCTCCCCTCCCGTGCTGGGAGCCTGCTCCTGGCGTGGTGGAGCTCCATCCTGGATGTAATGCTGAGGAGCTGGGAGCCAGCTCTGGAGGAGCTCCTGACCCAATGCCTGTCAGGCTCCCCAGGGCTTCCATGCTGCGTCCTGCAACACTGGGGAGAAGCTCCAGCAGCTCACTTGGCATCACGATCCTAAAGCTTTTAGGCACGAGGGAAAAGAGAGGGAAGAGCCGGGTGTCTGCAGGCAGGCGTCGGGGCTGGCACTGGGGACCTTCTCCCCTCCCGGTCTGATATCAATCCCATCAGCGATCTCAGGGGCGTTCCACCGCGGCAGGCACTTGGGTCAGGGCAGCGTGCACGTTCAGCAGGACCTGCCCGCCTGCCCTCCTCGAGGGAGGCTGCTGGCAGACGGGGACCAGGCTGGCACCGCAGGGACCTGGAGGGCAGAGGGGTCTGTGCCTGGCCCACACCTGAAGCTTCCAGCCCGTTCTCCGGGCAGCTGGTTTGAAAGGCCCTCAGAGCAAAACCAGCCTTGCCGCTGTAGCGGAGAAACCGATTCTGTGCCTCGGATTGTACACAGATAGTGCAGACTGCACAGCTCTGCGAATCGTGAAAAAATGGGTGAAAACATCTTTCTTTCTTCAGGGGAAGAGCCGGAGGGATGCTCCGGTGGTGGGAACCTGGGCTGCTCGAAATCAAGAGCATGCCGCAGCCCTGGCCGAAAAGCTCCCGGGACCCGGGCGGGCTCTGCCTCGGACAATGGATTATTTTTAACTAGCTCGAATCTTCAAACGCTCTAGCTTAAAAATAAAAAAAGGCAGGCGGGGGAGAAAAGAAAAGAATAGCTGATTTGTGCAAGCTCCCATGCTCCCATTAAGTCGGTGGAAGCGGTGCGATGCATTTCAATGGGGGCAGGACTGGGCTTCTCAGGAGATAAATTGGGTCCCTTTGCTGGGTGCAGCTAGTCCCCGCTTGCTCGGCTTGGCTCTTTCCTGGCCCCCTCCCTGCTGCGAACACCCCTCCCTCTGTGCTACACTCCCCAGCAGATTTTTTTCTTGTTGTTGTTGTCATTGAGCTATTCATTTTCCATAGGCTGCCTTCATTCCCGTGGCCTTTTGCAGCTAGGAGACAAGATGTTGCCTTGGAAACAAAGCCCCTTAGATGTTTGGAGTCTCTGGGATTGCTCTGTCTGCTCCCGAGTACTTTTAGGTTATTTTTATTAAGCACACAAAGATGCAGCAGGCTTGTAGCCAAGGCAGAAAGTAGCCCTGGGAGGTGGAGGGAAGGTGAGCGTCTTACTGGCATCGCCCGCGCTGCTGGGGAGATTTTTTTTTTTGCGAAGCACCACGGGCTGGACGCCTGCGAGAGAAATGGCATCTCCAGAGATGTGCTGCGCACGCAGGGCTGTTCCCGGGGCTGGGATGGCTGTGGGCAGAGCCGTGGCAGTGCCGGGGGAGAGTGGAAAGGCAGAAGGAACTGAGAAGGGAAAGAGAAGAGCATCTAGGAATGGCCAACATTCGGGTTTCTCGGGATTTCTCACTTTCCGACCAACCCCACCATGGAGGGAGCGCCGGGCACGCTGCAGAGCTGTACACAGTGGCTGTAGGCCTGGCTGCTTATTTTAGAGGAAATCCCATTTCCAGACCCGTTAGACAGCTGTGAAGGTCCCTGCTCCAGGGTTTCAGTGGCAGTCCTGCTCTGTGCCGCAGGGCGAGTTGGGGACAGCGTGAACAGCCCCCCAGCCTGAGCGCTGCTCCCGACCAGGCGTCTGGAGACACCAGCTCCTCCTGCCCCAAATGGCGCTGCGGGAGAGGTCTGGCCCCCCTGCACGGGGGCTTTGGGAGGCTGTGCTCTTCCCCTTTCCCCTTATCCACAGGCGTCACCGCAGGACGCTGCCAAATCCCAGTTCCTTCGTGGAGAACATTTCGGAGTAAGCTTTTACTCCTTCTCCTGCAAAGATGTAAAAAAAGGAACAAAACAAAAGCTGATTAAAAGAAGCTCCCTAATCCCCTGCTGGTACTTGAAATATTTCCAAGCTAGCAAAAGCATTCCAGAAAAAAAAAAAAAAAAAGTGAATATATATCATCTTCCAAAAAAATGATCAGTAGGGTCTGAAGCCCATGCCTTGCTACTCATGTCAGCACGGTCCTCTGCTCTGTGCAGCCACGAGGGAGGCTTCAGCTGCAGCCACTGCGTGACCTGCAGAGCCAGCGAGGCTGGCAGAAAGCGACGGGGAGCAGCGGAGGGGGAGGAAGGAAGGAAGGGAAGCACTGGAATAGGATGGGTGAGGACTGGCAGTGTCACACCCGCAAAGGTGACCACCACCAGGTCATGGCCATGGAGAGAAAGGTTCAGCCGTGGAGCTTGAGGTCTTGCAGCTGTTTCCGTTCTTGGCTACAGACAGGCGCTGACGTTCCGTGGGGCTCGGGGTGCTCTGCAACGGCAGCAAGATGTTTTAAGGGGGGATCCATCCTGCATTCCCCATATGATTCAGGGAGGATTAGACACAAGGGAGAAGTTTTGCTGTTTCTTGGCATTTTCCATCATAGCTGAGCCTCACAGATGCCCAGGCTAGCAGGATGCTCACGGATTTCCTTATCCCTTCTGGTGCATCCTCACCGGGGCGAGGGAGTCTGCCTCATCCTCACAAGTGTCAGAAATGCCGGGTGCTTTTTTTTGCCGTTGTTGCTGATTTTCCTTGTCAATGCTGCGTGATGCCATGGTTACAGAGATGTAGGACTCACCCAGTGACAGCAGGTTATGGGCTTTTTCGGTTTTGACAGTCTTTCATGCTATATTTGTGCCAGAAGAATAAATAATAAATACACACAACAGCATCAGAGATTTCTTCCAGGCCCCCAGCCTATTTCTGCCTATCCTTGTTAAGCCATTATAAAGATATTTCTCTGCCAGCCACTTATTTTACGGACTATCCTGTCATCTAATGCTGCACCTGAGGTCCCATTTATCCATTCTCTCTGAAAAGAGCAGTTAATAAAAGAAAGTTCCTGTTAATAGCCCCGAGAACAGCTTCTCCTGGAACAGCAATGCTCATGCCCAACCCACCAGACTTCCCGCCCTCTTCTTCCTCCTCCCATCCTCTCACTGCCAAAGGGCTGGGGAACTTTCCTGATGCTCTGGTAAGGAAAATAGAGGACGTTTTTTCTCTGCGGCAACCTGAAACAATATATAAGCATCTCTTAGCATGTGAAGTGCCTCAGCTCCAGTCAGGAGGAACTTGCTGGGGGTTGGCTCTGTAATCCCCGCTGATCAAAGGGAGAGCTTCTCCAAGCCTGTTCCAAGCACCCAAGTCTGGATTTCGCTGGAGATAGAGCAGCACAGGAGAGATTTAGCAGCAAATTTGTCTTTCATCTGCCCTGAACTCCAGGGCTCCTTCCAGGCAGCTGCAGACCCCTCGACCAGCTGCTTGTCAACCTCATCCCTGTCAGCTGCCACTTCCACTCACAGCAGGACCTCAGCCAAATGCTCCTCCATTGCCAGGTCTTCAAAATCCTGGTCCTCCCCGCACAGGAGGGTTCACAGGCAGCTGTAAGTTAAGAGGGAGGGAAGCTAAACGAAGGTGGTTGTAGTAGTGAGAAGTCACAAGCAAAACTTTGCTAACCAGCCACTCAATGAGTCACATCCCTTTCAGCCCATCCCCTTCACAGGGTTAATATGATGCCTCTCGAGACCTCAGAGGTCTCCTGGGCCAGCCTGTGGGCATCCCCCAAATCCAGAAGTTCTCAGGCAAAGGCAGTAAGCACATGCATGACTGGAACAGCTTCCTTGGGTATCTGCTGCCAGTGACAACCCTAAAGCACCCACAGGTTTGCACCCTCCCATTTGCAGGCTTCCATCATCTCTTTTTATGGAGGTTCCCCAGAAAATATTGATGTGCAGTGGGGAAAGCTGGGTAAAGCAAAGCCCTGCCATTTTTTTAGAGGTCCCTCTTCCCAGAGTACTTCAAACAAAGACGGGAAACTCAGGTTTGCAGGAGAAACTAGGTTCCCAACGTGCCTTTTCTGCCCGATGTGATGCCTCGTTAGTTAATATGTAACCAATTGCCCGGAGAGCTCTTAACCCACAGTGCCAGGATGTCCTCTTGCCGTAACCATGTAGGTATGAGACTTTACAGACCCCATTTTGCTCCTGTAAAGTCCAAGTCAAACCTAAAGAGAACCCCTTTGTCTGCACTCCGCAGTGGTCACCCTGTGAGACACATTTGAAAGGGTACAAGACTGAAAACCAGAACATTTGAGATGGTGAGGACCCAAACAAAAATGGCAAATGAGCGGTGAATGAAGGACTCTTGATGAGAAGGTTCTTGCTGTACTTATTACTAGGCCTGGACAGAAATGTTTGATGAATTTGCTTAAAAGCACAGTCTAAAAAAAAAACCCAAAATATTTCTAAAATCTGCTCAAAATCTACAGGTAGTCATGGCCAAGAGGAAATGATCTGAAATCCTGGAGAATTTTTCAAAAGGATTTTGCATTCCTGAAAGGCCAAAGTGTTTTGTTTTCATTCATTTTCCCACCTTTGCATTTGGAAACAGATTTTTTGTTTGAAAATGGACCCATATTTAAAATAATAATACTAAGCCCCAAAATAACTGGAAACAAACCCAAATATTTTGGTAGGGCTCAAGGCAAGTGCTTTCGCTGGATGTGAAATGGAATTTTTGAGAGGATGTTGGGTCCGCAGAAGGATGCAGGAGAATACGTTTGATCCAAGCTGATTTTTCACACCACCTCATTTTTTGGTTCTGTTGCCAAGTAGCAAATTCAGTATTATCTGGCTGCTGTGAAACCTGCTCTCACACCAGCAATGCCAGAAATGACTTGAGACACCCTGCCAGGCAGAAGGTTTGGGCATGGACACCAAGCCCACCAGGTTCTGTAGCTGTTTCAGTAGAGGGCAGTAAGAAATCCCGACCCAGAAATCCCAGTTATGGGCTACAGAGAAGAAAGGAGGCTGGAGCCAAGTGGGGGTTGGTCTCTTCTCCCAAGGAACAAGCGATAGGACAAGAGGAAGTGGCCTCACGTTGTGCCAGGGGAGGTTTAGGTTGGACATGAAGAACAATTTCTTCCCCAAAAGGGCTGTCGCGGGCTGTGCCAGGCTGGGCAGGGCAGTGGTGGAGCCCCCATCCCTGGAGGGGTTTCCAAGCCGTGGAGATGTGGTGCTGAGGGCCAGGGGTTAGTGGTGCCCTGGCAGTGCTGGGGGAACGGTTGGACTCAGTGATCTTAAAGGTCTCTTCCAACCAAAATGATTGTGTGATTCTGTGAAAAGAGGGAACAGGGAGCTGGAATTTAGCAGAATTAGGATGAGGTGGGGCAATTTTTTCCGTCTCCACCTCGTCCTTTCAGTACCTACATATCTTCAACACAGATCCCCAGGTAAAACAGGTCCATAAGATGAAACACGGCTCTTTCTGATTGAAACACCGTCGCATCCTTCAGGGACAGATGCCTGTAACCCACAGACTTAGCCCTTCATCGTACAAGGCACTGATAAATCCGCTAGATTAATTGTAGAGTGGAGATTAGCACCCACCGTTCAGCATCAAGCTCTGAACATTAAACTAATTACTAGCTTCCAGCGCTGCACGGCTTCCCAGCAGGAAGGCGCTGCCCTATAAATCATCATACACGAGCAGCGTTTAGCCAGAGGTGTTACCAAAAACCCGGCTTTGTCCTGGGAATACTCCCGCCGGAGGAGCCGCTTTCCCTTTCTGGCCCCAAGACAAAGCCCGTTTTCCCCTTTGTGGTGGGAAAACTTGGAACGAAACCGTGTCCACCCTTGCGCAGCCGCCCGGAGGGATGTCGGTGTGGAAAATCTTAGAAGACAAGTGAAGAGCGGAGGATGCGCAGCCGAAAGCCGTCGAGAATTCCCAAACCCAGAGCGGGTTGCCGGAGAATCGGCGTCACTCCCACTCAGCTCGTCCTCCTCAGCCATCCACTTTGCAACGAGTGTGAAATAGAAGAAAATAGTAAAAGTTTATTTTGCAAATGCCGGGAGCCAGCGCTGCTCTCCACGGTGGGGTATCAGGCATTTCCCAGCCGTTTCCTGCGACACAAACACCCCAGCGCTGTCGCGTTTGATGGACCGAGAGGATTTTGCAGAGAGGAGAAGGGCAGTAGGCTGCACGGATTGTGTTCTCTCCTCTTGCTGTGCTTCCAGCACCGCGGCAGAGCCCTTCCCTGCAGAGCATGAAGCCATGCGGCTAATGTCCCCATCTGTGACTCGCTCTTTCATCCCCTCCCTGGTGGGCAGCGCTGCCTGGCCGGAAAGCCGTCAGCGAGGGATGGCGTAGGGGCTTGCAGGTCCCCTGCCCAGCCCTTTTCCTCGGTGCTTGTAGGGCCGAGGACCCAGCAAAGCATCCTGCTCTTGTAGGGACGCTGATGGAGTTTGCAGCAGCTCTTGGTCTCTCAGGGATGCCATCTTCTTGAATTAGAAGTGACGGGGACAGGCAGAGTGCTGTTTTCTCAGCTCCCATTGCAGCTGGTGGGTCAGGACCCCTGCTAAGACCATTTAACACATGCTTTCCCTTCCTTGCTTGCAAAAATCAGGTCGGTTATCCACCATGTTTGTCTCGCCCAACTCAGAAGAGCTCCTCAAGAGCAGGGGAGGACCCCACAATTTCCTAGAACAGAGCAAATTTGGGAGGTGACTGGCCCTGCAGCAGCATCCCTCTTGCAGGTTGAGTTCTGTGTTGTTGGGTGGTGGTTTTTTCCACCTCTCTGGTGAGCAAAGAGCTATTTCCTACAGGATGTAGGGCTGTAGGAACTCTTACAATGGTGGTGGCCAACTGGCGGCCCAAGAGCTTAGTCCAGTCCATGCATTATCAAGTCCCTGGATGGCCAGATCGTCACTAGTCCAAGCAAACGGGGAAAATTATTGTTCATGTGTTGCAGGAGGGTGAAAGAAGTTTATACCCACATAAGAGCTAGCAAATTTTATTTATCAACTGCAGTATCACACAGAATGGGTAGGAGCAGAAGTAGTACTGGACACAAATCATCTGGCCTGCTTTTAGAGCCGTAATAATCCATAACATCAGTCCTGCTCAACATCTCCCCGCAATGGAAGCAGCAGGCTGAAAAAAAACACCTGTAACAAGGTTTCAGGACAGAGATCCTAGACCAGGTACCAGACACAGAGAAGTTGTTTGGCCAAGACATTCAGAGGTGACGGGACCATCTTAGCACCAGAAGGATATGAAAACCAGGGCTTCAGTCATTGCTAGCTGGCCAGCACAACCGTGGGAGAAGATCTGTGTGTCACCGTGGCTGTACAAGATAGCCTGTCTGGGGTTGTACCCCAGTCAACCAACCTTTCTGTGAGCTGTTTTACACAGGGTAAACAGAGTAGAAGATGGCTGGGGTGATGCTGTGCAAAACCAGCCTTCTCTAACAGTCATAGAGTCATTTAGGTTGGAAAAGACTTCTAGGATCATCAAGCCCAGCCTTCGTCCAACATCTCCCTGTCCCCTAGACCATGTCCCGAAGCGCCACATCTACTCATTTTTTCAACACCTCCAGGGATGGTGACTCCATCACTCCCCTGGGCAGCCTGTTCCAATGCCTAACCAAACTTAGGCTTAGCTTGCTGTGTGATGCTAATTGATAGAGAGAGCTACGCTGAGCTTCGCATCAGCCTCAACCCATCTTTCCCAGACCACTGGGCTTGGCATCGGGAACTTCCCAGCTCTGACTCCAACTAATGAGGGTGCAGAGGGGATGCAGTTTGGGTGCCCACCTCAAGGTATTCTCTAAAGGGATAGATTTGAAAAAGCTATTTGAATAATATGATAGAATATAATCTATTTAAATAGATCTAGATAGTTTTTTACTATCTCAGCAGCTTCCAGGGTCTCTCAGCAAGGCAAATGCCAAGCAGAGGTGGGAGGCCTCTGTTAAATGTTCTTAAGGTGGATGGAAGAGCAGAGTAGGAAGGGAGAAGGTTGTCTCTCCTGCGATGCACAGCAGCTGCTTCGTGCCAGACAGATTGCCACAGATTCAGAGGTCAGCGCTGAAACACAGATGTGTGAGAAAGAGAGGGAGAGTGAGGGGGAGAGTCCTACGTGTAGCTACTTATTCAGCATCTCCAAAAGCTCCTATGGACTTGGAGCTGGGCCCTGGATGTCTCTGGAAGAGGCGTATTCGCTGCTTTGTTTCCAGAATTCATTCAGGCTGCAAATGCCGTGAAAATAACCGGCTTCTGCTGTGACGCAGCCCCGCGTCAGCCGGGGAGCAGGGCCTGGGTTTCTGAGGTGATCTGTAAGGAGGAGGGTTTTGGTTTATGAGCCACGTTCTGCCCCCAGGTTTCAGGACCCCGTTTCTAACTGGAGTAGCAGAGGCACGTACTGCTGTGCCCTGACGTCTTGGGTCCCCCAAGAAGATCCCCCTCCATGGACATCCTTTGTGGATGCTGGATGCTTTCAAGAGGTCCGTTTGACTTCCCCCAGGTTCCTGACTGGTGATGGCCACGAGATTGCTTGCGGATGACTAGTACCGTGCCTCTGGTTTGTCTTGTGCCCCCAGCAGCATGCAGCGCTTACCTTCCCCCCCACCGCATGGATGTTCTGACATGCCCTGAGATGCAGCTTTGAGTGCAACCAGCCACCAGAGGAAATGGCCCCAGCGTTCACCGTGGAGACAGGCTGAGTGACAAGGATGACTAATCAGAGTAAATAACAGCAAAACCGATATTTACCGGGATTGAGTCCACCCAAAGGAGAACCCGGTACAACGTGACACACTGGGTCGGCTCTCCTGTAGGTGCATGTCCAGGTGGCTCTGTAGGGCTTAGCAGTTTGTGCCACGTCACTTCACACGAGGCTTTGCTTTTCCCTTAAATTCTCCCCTTCCAGAAAACAATTCCATTTTGAAAAAAGAAAAAAAAAGTCTCCAAGTGTCCAGGTAACTGAAGGATCAGAGCCAGGATTTACGCTGGGATGGTCAGAGATGAGGACCTGAGGCCAGTGCAACTCCAGGGCAGCCAGGGCAGGAGCAAGCTCTGGTGGTACCTTCACGGGCACAAATCATGGTGAGGAACAAATCATTAGGGGTCGTTTATAGCGGCATGATGAAAAATAACTTGCTTGCAGAGATAAACACGACAGCTGATACCGTCAGGCTGGTTGGAAAACCCTTCTCCCTCCCAGCAAGGTAACACATGAATTGGGCTGCGTGGCTGTTGCAAGCAAAGTCCCACGTTTGCTGGCTGAGCACAGCCTGCGTGCTTGGTGACAGTGACATATGGGAGACAATTAAATAACTGCCGTTCCGTCCAGGTTAGGGAGAAAACAGATCCCCTTGTGAACTGGATTTACACCATGTGTCTGGTGGCGAAGGTAGACGCTCAGCCTGGGCTGAGAAAGGAGACACGTGGACTTCCCACCGAGTTTACAAGCTTCTCGGTCACATCTGCCTATGGATTTCACTGTCATATGAAACCCCACCCTGCCCTGGTCCCACAGAGCCCTCTCCTTTCCTGGCTGGTGTGGAGGTTTGTTCTTTAACAACAGGTCATTTTATCTTCTAGCTTGATGGCTAAAGCCTGGATGTATCATTGACCGTCCCAGTGTTTCTGAGCTCAGCTGTTTCCCCAGGCCAAGCCCAGCCAGCTCCAGTGGATAAAAAACTGGCTGGATGTCCAGGCCCAAGGAGTGGTGGGGGTAGTCGCCAGTTGCCTGCTGAAGATGAGCCAGCATGTGGCCAAGAAGGCCACCAACATCCTGGCTTGTGTCAGCACTAGAGTGGCCAGCAGGAGCAGGGCAGGGATCGTCCCCATGGACTGGGCACTGGGGAGGCCCAGCCTCAAATCCTGGGGCCCCTCACTCCAAGAAGGACATTGAGGGGCTGGAGCGTGTCCAGAGAAGGGCAACGAAGCTGGGGAAGGGTCTAGAGCAGGAGTGTGGTGAG